>JAMPIV010021269.1:0-175730 GCA_024509875.1 Oreohelix idahoensis | reverse complement strand
TATGAATCTAGACTTATGTCATATTTTGTGTCTGGTATAGCCAGAAAACAGATTATTCTTGCTGAGGTTTATGCAGGGATGTTTATGATCCGAATCTATGTTTACTCTCCTTGTCTGTTTGAGACGACAGATTCGGTCTTATATCGTGTTATCTTTGTATGTCTATGTCAGGACTTTTTTTCCTTGTACTGTACTTTGGGGGTCAACCACTTTCGGCGCATGAAGATACGTTAGGGAGTGCTTCGGTGATGAAGGAGCCTGGCGGGATGTCATGGCTTTAGATCTGTCCAAAGTCTGTTATCTCTATGATTTATTATGGGAACAAAGATAGTTTCTTCTAGGACTGTTAGGTCTATGAGTTCACCAGTGTTGATTCGGTGACGCCAGGAGAGCGTTTGTGTTTGCTAGTTTATTTCCTATGCCCAGGTAAAAGAACATTTTACTGAACTTTTTTTGTCCTGGGCTTAATTAGGCAGATGTCCACATTAGGATTAGCCATATCCAGATGTCGGGATGATATGTTACCTAGCAGCACTGTAGATGATTGTATGCACCATTTAAGACGAAAGAATATGCTGATTCTTGTAGAAATATTTGTGTTTATGAACAAAGCTTCTATTGAAGATTTGCTATACATCTGTATAGTGAGCGATGCTCAAGAGGGAACCAGAAGCCATTTTGGATTCTAACTTTTTTCGATCATCGATCAGAGAACATGGATGCCCCTTATTATCAGGTGATGATTAAGAGATCACAGTTAAAAGAAAACCCAATACTGGTGGGTTAACATTATCTTCAGAGAGATTTGATGTACTTTACCTAAAGGAATCGTCGCTAGAAAAGAGGTTCTGTTTAGGAGTCATACTTGAACAGTATTTATCAACTGACACGCTTGTTCAGTAAGGCCTGATGATTATATTGAGAAACAGTGGAAATCTAAGTGCTTGTCTATAGATGTTCCATTGTGATGTTATTCAACATGAATGCTAACTTAACATGGTAGACCATTGATCAACAATATGCTATTTATGTCGACCTATGTTGCTGTAACTATACACGTCCTGTATAAGTGTGTGCGTCCTATTAAACAGTATGAAACGACCACAGTAGTCCAGCCATCCTTGACTTCCACCTGTGATTGGAGTGAGTGTTTTGTGAACCTGTCGAACTATCATCCACTCGCGTTATCATTATTGATGTTTACACTCACACATTGCATCAGAATATACGCACTTAACAGTACACCTTGTCAGGGCCCCAACAGTCGGTAACCTGACCCATTTACAGAACATTGTGACTGGACGAGCTATATCACAAAAAAAACAGTCCATGTCAATCTGGTGCAAGAAACAAGATTTATCAATGTGGTAGGCCAGCTTTCTGGGTCAATCTGCACAGTGGACATTTTGGGAAGTCAGCTACTGAGACCAGACCATTTCCTGTGGCCTGATACAACACACCAGCAGTAGTAATAACTCCCCCCCCCCCCCCCCCCCCCCCCACCCCCCCCCCACCCCCCCCCCCCCCCCCCCCCCCCCCCCCCCCCCCCCCCCCCCCCCCCCCCCCCCCCCCCCCCCCCCCCCCAAGGGGGGGGGGAAAAAAAAAAAAAAAAAAAAAAAAAAAAAAAAAAAAAAAAAAAAAACCCCCACTCTACAGTCGATGTCAGCATGACCTGCCCTATCAATCGTATGCAGTAAATAGGTCAGCGCTCGTTGAACAGACGGTGTTTACATAAAACAAACAGCATTACACATCAAAGTTGGAGCATATATTTGACTGTGTTTGCACAATGTACAGTGCAACTGAAGCGAGAAGTCCTACTTGTGATTCTTAGGAACTGTAAACAGTGGATTTTCCGGCACTGCCATAGTTTGGGTTGAACTTTAATAATTTAGGCCAGAATTAATTGTTTAATAAAGTACCATTATAACTGAGCCTCCTATTTGCAACACATTCTATCTGCAACACATTTCATTATATTATATGTATTTATGCTATATGTATATTTACGTTTATATGTTTATATGTGATATTTGTGTATATTTCTGTCGGTTGGTGAGGTGACTATTATATGGTATACCACGTAGAGAGGTCACATAATAGCGTTCTATAGGTGCAATTTTCTTGGTTGAAAATTTGCTGCGACATCTGTTGCTATTAGTGTTAGCAGTGAAGACTGTGCTCATCTATGTTTTCGTAATATTTTTCCTGTTCTTCAGTTTTGTTTTGTTTTGTTTGTACTTGTAGATCTACCCTTTTCTAAAATTTAGTTCTATACACATTTATATTTATACACTGTGACGTCATTTGTTTTGTTTATTCCCTTGCAGTTGTCATCACAGATTCTGTGATTATTTTGATTGATTTCCCTATTTGATTTATTTGATTTCTGCAAATGTTTTCGTATTGTCTTTCTTATTCTTACTTTATGTATGTTGTTGGTTGACATATACTATAAAATATACTTGATCATACACTACTAGCTGTGTAGTGAACATATTAGAAATAATCAGCTGATGATTAATTGCTGTTATTTTAGGTACACAGTTGATTATACAAGACCTTATTTAAAGGGTTGTTTCCCACAGAGATTGGGATAAAGGAGCTGATTATTCAAGCTATTAAGAGCTTGTTTCCATTTATTTGGAGATAGATTTCATTATTGCTATTTCAGGTATCTAGTCACATATTAGTATACATTATGTCGACTTTAGATTACTTCATTGAGTTAGGGAAATCCCTAGGCAAGACGTGATAAGTTAGAGGAGTATGCTACCACTCAATATGAAAAAGCACCAAAATTGGAAATTGAAAAACTGAAGGCTGAAGAGAAAAAACAAAAAAAGTGAGGATAGAAGATTGGAATTAGAATTTGAACAAAAGAAATTGCAGCTGCAGGTTGAGGAAAAGAGATTCCAAATGGAAATGGAAAAACAAAACAAAGAGGCTGAACAAAAGAGATTAGAAAGTGAGGCTGAACAAAAGAGATTAGACAGAGAAGCTGAACAAAAGAGATTAGAAAGAGAAGCTGAGGCTGAATAAAAGAGATTAGACAGAGAAGCTGAACAAAAAAGATTAGACAGAGAAGCTGAAGCTGAAAATAAAAGATTAGAAGCTGAGGCTGAGCAAAAAAAATTAGACAGAGAAGCTGAAGCCGAGGAGGGAAAGGCAAAAGGAGAACATGAAGAAAAACTTTTAGCATTTGAGTTAGAAAAATTGAAATTGACAAATATGAGTAATGTTAATCAGTCAAATGGTAATAGTGGTAAACCCTTTACTTATAAGGTCAAGGTACCAGCGTTCAATCCTTCCAGTGACGATATTACATTCTGGCTGGATCGTTTTGAACGTTCTTGTCGAGCTCATAATGTGGATAAATCACAATATGCTAACCAGTTATCAGAAAATTTGAAAGGTAATTCTCTGACTAGTTTAAGTTTGGTTGAAGAGGCTGACAAGGATAATTATGATGTTATTAGAGCAGCTTTATTGAAAAAATATCAATTAACAGAGGAAGGTTACCGTATTTTGTTTAAGAAAATGGTACCTGAATCAGGGGTAGAATTCTCAGAATTCATTGCAAGGACACGTCTTACATTTAATCGTTGGATTGAGTTATCCAAAACAGAAAAGACATATGAAGCCCTTATGGACTTGTTGCTCAGGGACAAGATTATGTCAAGTATAAATAAACCACTATTTGAATTCCTACATGCGCGTAAACCCAAGACACTAAAAGAAATAGAAGAATATTGTACCCAATACGTCACGGCACATCCGGACGTAGCTTTTAGCAATGCTAAGATTAAAGAAAGTATGCCAGTTGCATCAGCAACACCATACAACCCTAATTATTCACACAAATTTCAGGGACCACAAAACAGGTTTGATAAAAAAGGTAACCATAATAGTTATCAAAACCAAGGTAACCAGTCATTTCAGGGTTCTTCTGCGAAGAACTGGAGACGAGCCGACAGCCTTCGATTCAGAGGTGGTCATAATTATAGGAATTTCCGCAGAGGAAGTCATTATAGGAACTATCCAAGTCATCCATCATGGAGACAACAAGATCATAATTATAGAGATACTAATTATAATGAATATGATAATGGTAACCATGAGAACTATGACTCAAACCTAAATAGGGGTTACAATAGAGGAAACAATAATGATTACAGAGGCCATAATAATCGAGGTAGATCCCAATACTTACTTACTTAGTCGTTCCCCTTCTACCGTGAGGTGTAGAGGTTTGGAAGAGAGAGCGCCAGACCATTCTATCAGCTGTCTTCTTCCTGGCCTGGTTCCATTCTAGTCCTCGGTCCTTTAAAGATTGTCTAATGTTGTCCCCCCAACGGACTCTGGGTCGTCCTGGAGGTCTGGATCCCTGGCTCTTTGTTTCCCATGCTTGTCGTGGTAGCCGATCTTCTCCCATTCTGCAGACATGGCCAAACCATCTTAGTTGGGACTGTTCTAAGATCCCAATACAAAAAACATAAATCACATTATCAGGCAAACTCTGCACAGCAAGAGTCACATGAAGCCTATAAAATGACTAAAGATAATAATGACGCTAATAATATGGCATGTTCCGCTTTTGATTTTGGGAGAGCATCTCAGTGCTCCCAATGCAAAACATTATTTGAACCAACTACGGTGTCCACTTTAAGTTGTGGCCATCCTCTTCCCGCTCTTCCTGCGTCAGTCGCGCATGATGGAAGAGATTCTCTTGTCTTACATAAAGGTTTAGTAAATGACAATCCAGTCTCAGTTCTTTTTGATTCTGGATGCACCACAATTGGTGTTAGGCAGTCACTTGTAGATCCTTCTCGTGCCACTGGGAAAGTAGTCAAATGTGTAACATTTGGCGGCACCTTAGAGAAATACACTACTGCTATCATTAAGATTGCTACTCCTTTCTTTACAGGAGATGTACACGCATGTCTTCTGCCGAATCCGATCGCTGATCTTATCATCGGTCGTATTCACGGAGTCAAAGAATGCACTCCGCAACAGATTTCCGTTTGGGAAAAACAAAATATGCAAACTGCTAATGCTGTAGTCACTAGAGCTCAGGCTCTTAATATGCCTCAGACTTCATCTACTGAAGATAATAAAGTGCATAACCAAGATGATCCCTTGGTAATTTCTCTTGACTCGTTTATAAAACAGCAAGAAGATGATCCAACTCTAAAGAAATTCTTCACTCTTGCAACAAAAGGTGATCCGAATAAGGATACAAAGCGTAAATCTTGGATTACAATGAAGAATGGCGTACTTGTACGTATGGTGCAAGACTCCGCTAAGTCAAGTCATTCTCAGATTCTTGTTCCCAAGAATTTGAGAGTTAAAATTTTGCAGCACGCTCACGACTCTCAGTGTGCTGGACATATGGGTTTTTCCCGTACAAAGTCAAGAGTTCTTGCTGCTTTCTTTTGGCCTTTTGTGAACAAAGACATACGGATTTATTGTCGATCTTGTATAGTATGTCAAGAAGTTAAATCCAAAGGTCCACGCCATGCTGCACCTATTCAGGCGGCAGACATCCCTATTCGACCATTTCAGAAAATGGCGATAGACATCATTGGTCCATTTAAGATCAAATCTGCTAGAGTACATCAGTTTATCTTAACGTGTGTGGACATGTGCACACGTTGGCCAGAGGCTATTCCTCTGAAGAGCATTACTACTGCTGACATTGCAGATGCTCTTTGGCTTATATTTTCTCGTCTGGGATTCCCCGGAGAAATATTATCAGACCATGGCACCCAACTAATATCGGATACCATGTCTCAAGTAATGTCTACTCTGCATATAGAGAGATCTTTGAGTAGTATCTATCATCCTATGTCCAATGGGATAGTCGAACGGCTAAATAGAACACTCAAAAACTTACTAGGGAAGATAACTGAGGATCATCCTCAAGATTGGGACAGGGTTTTACCCGCGGCCCTCTTTGCTTACAGAGAGGTTCCCAATGAACATACAGGATTTTCTCCCTTTGAACTTGTCTTTGGCGCGCGACCGCACGGCCCTATGTCTTTGCTTCATGATCTCATAACCGCTGATAATATTACCGATGACACAAAATCTTCTTACGAATATGTCATTGCGCTGAGACAAAAGATTATCGAAGCATGCAAATTGGCAACTTCTTCTTCTGAATTTGCTAAGCAGAAAGCAAGACAATTTGCCAATAAGAAAAGAACCTTACGACAACTTTGTCCTGGTGACAAAGCATTTGTTTTGCTACCTTGTAGGGAAAACAGACTTCTTATTTCTTGGAAAGGTCCGTACGATATAATCTCGAAAATTTCCGATGTTGACTACATTGTCGATATTGATGGAAAGCATAAAACCTTCCACATCAATATGCTTACGGAATTCCATGAACGTCCGGATTATTTACAGCCTATTTTCCAGGCAACGGACGATTCACCAGACCAACATGGTCATTACTCATCACTGTCTGTAATACAGGATGAGGAAACATGTTTTTCGGATGTTAATCTTCCGCTTCCGATGGTTCCACTTCATTCGAGTGAATCATGGAAAAATGTTACTGTCTCTCCTGATTTATCTCTAGTAGAACAGCGAGAATGTTTTGGCTATGTTACAGAAATTTCAGGATGTCCTTACTGACATCCCAGGACAAACTCATGTTATTGAACATGACATTATTCTAACTGACCATAATCCTATTAGGGTCAGACCTTATCCTATCCCTATACATTTTCAAGCACAGGTTGAGAAGGAGTTGGATGACATGATAGATTTAAAAATAATTGAACCATCCACTTCTGCATATTCTTCGCCGATGGTTATTGTTCGAAAAAAAAGACAATAACATACGTCTTTGCGTTGACTATCGCAAATTGAATCAAGTTACGAAGTTTGATGCTGAACCTATGCCTTTACTAGAAGAGCTACTTACTAGGCTTTCTAAATCTCATTTTTTCACTAAACTAGATTTGTCTAAAGGATATTGACAAGTTCCTTTATCTGAACGCGCCAAACCCCTTACTGCTTTTTCTACACCTAGAGGCCTTTTTCAATGGAATTTCATGCCTTTCGGCCTTATGAACGCACCAGCTACATTCGTACGCATGATGCGTCGAATCCTATCTTATCGGTCAGATGTCATCGCGTACCTAGACGACATCTGTCTTTTCAGCGATACTTGGGAAGATCACTATTCGGGGTTAGTTGAATTACTATCTACTCTACGCAAGTATAACCTGACAGCGAAACCCTCTAAAGCCTACATTGGTTTTAGCGAAATTTCTTTCCTAGGCCATCGAGTTGGTCATGGTTTCCTAAAGACAGAGGATCATGATATCACAAAGATACTTAACATCTCTATTTTGTAAATTCAAAATATACGTGAGAATTTACCTTCATTTTCGTAAATTGTACATAACAGAGTCTGTTGTTATTTTTCTTGTAATATTTAATTGGTTAGTATAGATTTTGGTAATTAAAATCCATACCCTGGGGGCAGAGCCGTAATTTAATAAACACTATTGGGTCGTGATATTTTTAATGTAGCTGGGCAGCAAATCTATTATCCAACTTTATGTACTATACATAGTCCTTTGTAGGATTACGGATAGAGAATTGATCGTCTAGAGAATATCCTGTTTAGTTTCACCAGAGTTCTCTTTTAGGTAAGGTTTTTAGTGGACTAATTCCCGAGGCGAGACAGTGCATTCAACCTGCAATCTGGAATTATAGTCTGGGTCTTATCAAATGTGAGAACAATGTAACATACTAGTTTCAGTGTCAATATGTCATAGCCATGTGTAGTACAGGGATTAAGTTATACGTCACGCCCTTCTATTGGGTGCCAGATAGCCAGATTATTTTCTAATCTGATTTTGTGCCTTTCACTGGCCTATTATTAACATTTGTAGTACTTGTGACGTTCTGGCACCCATCATGTTTTTGTGCCTTTCTCTGACCTATTATTAACTTTTGTAGTACATGTGACGTTCTGGCACACATCAGTTTTTGTGCCTTTCTCTGACTTATTATTAACTTTTGTAGTACATGTGACGTTCTGGCACACATCAGTTTTTGTGCCTTTCTCTGACCTATTATTATCACTTGTAGTACATGTGACGTTCTGGCACACATCAGTTTTTGTGCCTTTCTCTGACCTATTATTAACTTTTCTAGTACATGTGACGTTCTGGCACACATCAGTTGTTGTGCCTTTCTCTGACCTATTATTATCACTTGTAGTACATGTGACGTTCTGGCACACATCAGTTTTTGTGCCTTTCTCTGACCTATTATTAACTTTTGTAGTACATGTGACGTTCTGGCACACATCAGTTTTTGTGCCTTTCTCTGACCTATTATTATCACTTGTAGTACATGTGACGTTCTGGCACACATCAGTTTTTGTGCCTTTCTCTGACCTATTATTAACTTTTGTAGTACATGCGACTTTGGCCTCACAATAAGTCTAAAGAAAACGAATGTGCTGAGTCAGGATGTGGGTGCTGAACCAGTTATCACTATCGATAACTATGAATTGGCAGTGGTGCACCACTTCACATACCTAGGGTCTACCATCATTGACAAACTCTCACTGGATACAGAAATCGACAGCCGCATTGGCAAAGCTGCAGCTACCTTTGCCCGCCTCACATCGCGTGTTTGGGGAAACTCTAAACTCACAATGAAGACCAAAGCTGCGGTATATAATGCCTGAGTCACTAGCACACTCCTATATGGCAGCGAGACATGGACGACCTATGCTAAGCAAGAAAGAAGGCTCAATACCTTCCATTTGCGGTGTCTACGCCGCATCCTCGGCATCTCGTGGAAAGATAAAGTGACAAATGTCGAGGTGTTGTCACGTGCTGGCCTTCAAAGTATGTATACGCTTCTTAGACAGCGCAGACTTCGCTGGCTTGGCCATGTTCGCCGCATGGATGATGGTCGCATCCCAAAAGATATCTTCTACGGACAATTAGCAGATGGCAAGAGAACAGTTGGGCGACCACAGCTGAGGTTCAAAGATGTGTGCAAGAGAGATATGAGGGCACTGGACATGGATCCAGCAACATGGGAGGATAAAGCTGCCGATCGCACTAAGTGGCAATGCTATTTACGGCGCCACCTCAGATTGGGCGAAGAGAGGCTTACACAAGAAGCAGAGGTGAGGAGAAAACGTCGAAAGGAGAACCAGGAAAATAAGCAGCTGAGAGGTGTCACCTCAGGGGCGCATTCCCATAGTCAGTTATGACTGAAGGGGCTATTATTAGAATCCTAGAGCAGAGACTTTGACGCCTAACTGAGCCACAATTGGATGAGGTACAGTGCCGTTTCCGAGCTAACCGAAATGCTCAAGACCTAATCTTCACACTCAGACAGCTCAGTGAAAAGGCCCTTGAGTATGGGATTCATCTTTGTTTCAAAGATCCGGAAAAGGCGTTTGACAGGGTCCCTTGGAGCAAACTTTGGGACTGTTTGGCAAGAAAGAACATTCCAGCTTCTCTGATTCATGCAATGCAGAGCTTATACAAGTCTTGCAGAAATTACGTGAGGACAGCAAACCAAAAGTCAGAAGAGTTCAGGACCACTACTGGTGTAAGACAAGGTGATATCCTGTCACCTTATCTTTTCATACTCCTCATGGGTGACGTGTAAGGAGACAACAAGAAAGTATTCATTGGGTTAATGGAAGATGAGACAGGTATGTATTTCAGAGCTGACATTTGCTGATGATGTTGCCCTGATTGCTAAATCAGAGGCACATCTCCAATCCAACCTGCAAGTCTGGAAGGAAGAGTTAGAGAAGAGAGGGATGGTCATAAGCAGCTCTAAAACAAAATTCATGTTGGTATGACGAGAAGAAAGAAGACATCAGATTAAGCTGTGAGAACAGGTCCTGGAGCAGGTCGACCACTTAAAATATCTCAGAGCTATTTTAGACCGAAAGGGAGGCATCATAGAAGAGTTGGCCACTCGAAATGCAGAAGCTGGGAGACTTTTTCAGGCCATAAATCGAGGATTCCTCAGCAAGAGAGAGGTTGGTAAGAAAACGAAGATGGCTGTATACTGCTCTACCTATGTCACAGTCTTGACATATGGATGCGAGTCATGGGCAATGACTACAACCTACAAAGCCAGATTCAAACCTCAGAAATGAGGTATCTGAGAAAGGTAGTTGAAGTAACAAAAAGAGATGGTCCGCAACCAGACGATACGTCAATGCCTAAAATCCCACCCCATGCAGACTCAAGTAGAGCGGTCCCAACTGATATGGTTTGGCCATGTCTTCAGAATGGCAGAAGATCAGCTACCACTACAAGCATGGGAAACAAAGAGTCAGGGATCCAGACCCACATGACGACCCAGAGTCCGCTGGGAGGGCAATATTAGACAACGTTTGAAGGACCGGGGACTAGAATGGAACCAGGCCAGAAGGAAGACAGCCGAAAGGATAGTCTGGCGCTCTCTCTTTCAAACCTCTACACCTCACGGTAGAAGGGGAATGACTAAGTAAGCACTCCAGCAGGAAATTTCGTATTGAATTTGGCTGCACGTATGGGCTTTTCTGACATGAATTAACTGATTAAAAACTTGTGACGAGTACTTCATTATTATTTCGGTTTTAGTACATTTTATATTTGGATTTTTGGGGGAAATTTTTTTCTCAGGAATTTATATGCGCTTCTTTCTTTTCCGATGTGGTTCGCGTTTATATCTATTATTTGGTTTTTGCTTCTGCAACGCTTAATTTCAAATCTTCTTAAGCCTACTTTAATTTTATTATTGCTAGTTCTTCCCTGTTTGTCCACCCTGTCAGCACGCTAATTTCCTCCCATGCCGACGGTTCCTTTTGTCAAACTAGTGTGATACTGCGTGCTGCGGTAGGTAAATATTTGCTTAACTGGCAGTGTTTCTTCTAGAGGATCTGGCTGCTTAACTCTCTTCTTGTTCTGCTTGCTAGTCTTGATAAAAGAAGATAAACGAGAATAGTTAACTTTATTTGACGGGTTGTCTGTAATTTTGTTTCTGACGTTGTTAATACTGCCTCTAATTCTGCTGGATGTAAAGATGGGCCTATTTCTTGTAACATATCTCTTTGTTTATTTTCCATTTTAGTATACAAGGTGATATCCTATCACCTTACCTCTTCATACTAATTATGGACGATGTCATCAAGGCATGTAAGGAGAGAACAAGAAAGTATTCAGTGGGGTACTGGAAGATGAGACAGGTCTATATTTCGGAGCTGGCATTTGCTGATGATGTTGCCCTGATTGCTAAATCAGAGGCACATCTCCAATCCAAAATGCAAGTCTGGAAGGAAGAGCTGGAGAAGAGAGGGGTGGTCATAAGCAGCTCTAAAACAAAATCCATGGTGATATCACGAGAAGAAAGAAAACATCAGATTAAGCTGGGAGAACAGGTCCTGGAGCAGGTCGACCACTTTAAATACCTCGGAGCTATTATAGACCGAAAGGGAGGCATCAAAGAAGAGTTGGCCACTCGAAAAGCAGCAGCTGGGAGACTTTTTCAGGCCATAAATCGAGGATTCCTCAGCAAGAGAGAGGTTGGTAAGAAAACGAAGATGGCTGTATACCGCTCCACCTATGTCCCAGTCTTGACATACGGATGCGAATCATGGGCAATGACTACAACCCATAAAAGCCAGATCCAAACCTCAGAAATGAGGTATCTGAGGAAGGTGGTTGAAGTAACAAGAAGAGACATGGTACGCAATCAGACGATACGTCAAGGCCTTAAATCCTACCCCCTGCAGACCCAAGTAGAACAGTCCCAATTAAGATGGTTTGGCCATGTCTGCAGAATGGGAGAAGATCGGATACCACGACAAGCATGGGAAACAAAGAGCCAAGGATCCAGACCCCGAGGACGACCCAGAGTCCGCTGGGAGGACAACATCAGACAATCTTTGAAGGATCGAAGACTAGAATGGAACCAGGCCAGGAGGAAGACAGCCGATAGGATAGTCTGGCGCTCTATCTTCCAAACCTCTACACCTCACGGTAGAAGGGGAACGACTAAGTAAGTAAGTATTGCTCTTCATACTTCTAGTTGTTATTAATTTCTAGTTACGCGAACTGGTGTGTATCGCATATATTTATTTCAATGAACCACGTTTCAAAACTTTTATTAGTAAAATCTTGTGACGGTATTGCATCCCTGCTTTGCAGTAGTCCAACAGTGGCCAAAACTCAAGAGTATGTAATATGGGCTTCAAAGGTATTACTATTGGCAGAGATGTAGATAGAATGGTAATGACCCCTTTATTACAAATGGAGTCTTCACAAGATATTCAGATAAGCTAAAACACTGATGCTTTGGCTCAGCACGTTAATTCTAGAATCTGCAGACATCTTTTGTGAATTAAGGACTTACTAATTTCAGCTCGTTCAAGCCCCCACACCAGACCCAATACAGAGAGCAAAAATAAATGGAAGGGCATAAAATGTGCTAAATATCTGCTACATAGCAGGCAAAGAAATAGGTGCTATCTTTTGAAAAGCACGCAGTAATCAACAAATGTACTGAATATTGCCATAATGAAACACGGATCGAGCAGAAGATAGGGACGCCCCAAACCGTCCTGTGACACTATCCTGCACAAATTGGGGTGTATACTAAAATTCTATCCGCTACCTGTATTTGGGGTATTTAGAGTTCATTCTTAACTACTCCTTCCCCCTACATTCTACTATCAGTCATTCATTCAGACTCAAAAATAGAACGCACTCAAAATCAAGCGTTAAAGTTTGTTTGAGGAGGCGTTCAAACCGCTCGCTAACATATTAAAAATATGTGCTAATGACGAGCCTGTAGCGCTTAGGAGAGAAAACCCAGTCTTCTTAAATGATGGATTTTGGGATTAGTCCATTTTCTGATACTTTAGCATCTCCTAAATCTAAATATAACAGAATTAAATGTCAAAATGCATTCTAACAATATGTATTTTGACTTTGAAAAAGGTATGTATGGAAAGATTTTCTCAAACTCGAGAAAATATGTCTTATTAGACCGAGTTTTTTTACATAGCAACAAAGATGATAGGAAACTCTTTACAGAGCGATACAACAGGAAGCAATCTGATCATCAGAAGAAGTCCCCCCGTCCGACAAGTGTTTCGGCCCTATATACTCCTTTACACTCTAAGGGGGCGGGCCCACTTGGGTCATGACTCCCAAGCGTCTCAGCTTCCTGTTGTCTTGCATCGAAAATGAACCCATTTCACTTATGGTAGCAACTTTAAATTCCACAACTCCGCCAGCCGTGGAGGCAATTGTGAAAGTAACAAGGAGAAGACAAATTATTCCGTTCGTTCCGTCGCACACACTGAGACACCAGCGCGAAGTCAACGAGTCGCCACTGCGCGTTCCCCACTGGACTTTTCATACTGACACCCCTTATAGTATACACCGCTTGTCGCCCCTGAGTCGCAGCCCGTTCACTAGTCCACCACAAACCTCAGCGTATTGTGGACTTAGAAAAATTCCTGGTGTTTTCTGTACCGCAGCGTTTATTGTTACGATCTCCATTCCCCATTGCTGTTGTTCCACAGCCAGCCTGATGCCTTTTCGGCAGTTTCACTAAGCCTCTTCAGGGTCCTTGTTCTCGACTGTCCCCTCAGCCCCAACAGTTTCAATAGATCATACACTGATGCAGCCACAAGCCCTCTTGCGCCCACTTCAACAGCCATGACCCTTGCAGTGAACCCATCGTGTCTCAGATCCGCGGCCAGATCACTATACTTGGCCGCTTTGAACGAATGTTGCTCATCTAATCTGGATTCAAATGGCACTGTCAGTTCAATCAGTATGACCTGAAGCGTTGCTGCAGAATGAAGCACTATATCCGGCCGTCTCCGCGATTTTCTGATACTCTCTGGATATGCCCCTCGTCCAGGTAGGTCTACCGCCATCTCCCAATCATTTGCACAATCAAGAAGAGATGGTAAACTGCTACCAGGTTTATTCGGTTTGGGGTGTGCTGACTTTCCTGCCCTCAGAAAGTATGTGTTTGCGGTGTCTGGCCGGACTTTGCTATTCGCCTTCATTCTTGCCAGATCTATTGTCGCAGCAAGCTCATTTAGCACTTTGTTATGGCGCCAAGTGTATCGCCCTTGCCCTAATGACACCTTACACGCTGAGAGCACGTGTTCAAGTGTCTGCCTCCCCTGGCACAGGGGGCACTGCTCATCATCCGACTTTCCCCATTTCACAAGGTTGGTGGCCGACGGCAGCAGGTCATACAGTGATCTGACAACGAAGCTGAGCCTAAGAGGTGCCATATGCCATATATCATTCCATGTCAAGGACCTCTGCAGGGCTCCTTCCCATGTAGTCCATTGGCCTTGTTGGACCTGCTGCACTGCTTTTTGCAACCTCTTATCATTCTCAGCTTCTCGTATCTCCTGAACTACCATGTCTCTGCGCTCCCTGCTTGATGCCTTGGACCACCAGCGGATGTCTCCATGACCAAATCCCCGTCTATTCGTTTGTGTGTATCCGATTACCTCCCTCAGTTTGAGTGACTCTTGGGCAGCATCAACAGCTTCTTCCACTTTCCACTTCCTTCCCGTTTTCAGTGTGGGCTGAATGGACTTAACCACGTCATCAGCTAACTCGCGTAGCATCATTGCAAGCTTTGCCTTTCCAACTTTGTACTCTTCAACAACTGACTTGAAAGGAAGCAGAAGTTTTGACTTTTTGCAGTACAGTGCTACATCTGACAGACCTGGTGGTACTCCTAGCCATTTCCTCATGAACTTGTTGACCTTCTTCTCTATGGCTTCCACTGTACTTGTGCTTATTTCATATATAAGCAGTGGCCACAGCAACTTTGGTATCAACATGAACTGGAGGCACCACAGCTTGAACTTCCCCAGGAGTCTGCTTTGGTCTATGATCTGTAGCCCTCTGTCTGCCATTTCTATTGTCTGTTGCACTGCCTTTGAGTCTTTTAATGAGGCATCGTACACCCTGCCAAGACTTTTAACAGGTTCCTCAATGACAGTAGGGATTCTTTGGTTGGAAACCGTGAATATGACCTCTGCTATCTTCCCTTTCCTGACTGATAGGCTTCTCAACTTCTTGGGTTTAAAGCTCATTCTGCACCAGCTGACTAGTTCATCCAGGCATGCTAACATCCTCCGGGCCTGATGTTCATCTGATGTCAGAATTGTTGTGTCATCCATGAATGCTTTGAGCGGTGGCATGAGACACATTCCACCGAGCTTTGGACCTATAGCCATTCCTTCAGCCGCATTGAGGATTACCTGCATAGCCATCACGAATAGTATCGGAGAGATGGTACATCCCATCGCAATTCCAACTTCAAGGCCAATCCACTTCGTTGTGTACTCTCTGGTTGAAAATCTGACAGCAAACCCTGCGAAATACAGCTTCAGCATTGCTGCAATCTCTTGTGGAACATGATACATTTCTAGGGCCTGCCACAACATCTGGTGTGGAACGGATCCATAAGCATTCGCTAAATCCAACCAGATTACATGGAGGTTTGTTCTGTCAGACTTTGCCTTTTGGATTGCTTCCCATATCATTGTGGCATGCTCTAGACATCCTGGTGTACCTGGGATACCTCCTTTCTGAATGGTAGTGTCAATGTACCCATTTGCCAGGAGGTATGTAGTGAGTCTTTTCGCCATCACTGAGAAGAATATCTTCCCTTCCACATTGAGTAGTGAGATTGGCCTGAACTGACTGATGTCTGTGGAATTTTGCTCCTTCGGGATGTAGACTCCGTTCGCCTTTCTCCATTCCTTGCTTACAAGCTGGGTTTTCCACGCACTCTTCAGTAAACGAAGCAGTCGTTTGAGCACCTCAGGGCATCTCTTATACACCACATATGGAACACCATTAGGACCTGGAGCTGACTTGCATCGAGCTTTCTGGACAATGCTTTCTACCTCTTGCACCGTTGGGGGCTTGGTGTTAAATTCAGCTCCTGGCTTACTCGGCCATTTAAGGCCTGCCATGCTGCTGAGCGGCTCATCTTTGCGACCATCTGAATATGTCATTCCAAGGTGTTCTTCCAGGTCTTCTTTCCTGATGTTTAGTGTACCCGACCGTGGCTGCTCAAACAGTTCTTTGGCAAACTTGAAGGGCTCCCTGAAGAATCTTTCCCTATCCATTCGAGTCTTCCTTTTCTTCCTGCACAACCTTTCTGCTCTACAAAGGGCATTATGTTGGCCTTTCAGGTGCTCCCAAACCTGTCGTAACCCTTCCTTCTCTGCGGCAACTGCATTTTTGAACAGTTTTCGGGCATGCTTCTTCTGTTTTCTGATTTCTTCTATTTTAATTTGTCTTCTGCTTTTTCGTGGTGGGTTACTTTCCCTTGCCTCGCTCACTCCGAACACTTTGCGACAGTGCAGATATATTATGTCGCCGAAGATTTCCAGCTTCTTCTCCAAAGTTATCTGCTTCAGGTTATTATCCAACTCTTTTGCCAAGGCTTCGTCCAGCTGTTCCCAAAGCCCTTTTGCACTGGCGGGTGGAAACTTGATTGCATCTCTCTTCCCGTCCAAGAAGTGTGTGAGATCATCATCAGGCAGATCAACTTGAATGTACTCAGCACTGTGGATTGACTCCTGGCTGCGTTCTTCTAACGTCTTATCCGTCGAGACAGAGCGCTGTTGATCTCCCCCTGATGACAAAGCTTACACCCCTACATATTATACATCGTTGGATTCGTCCAAATCTACACTTTACTGTAAGCAGGTCACTTATTTCGGGATTCCAAATGCCAGATTCGAAATTTATCATTTCCAAGTCAACAATAAGGGTTTCCCCTCGATTCTAAATTTTTAATTGGCTGTGCGCGTTCACGTGACCGGCAACGACAATATGGCCGCGTGTTTACATTAAGGTTCGAAATTTCAGTTTTGTTTAGTAATAGTTTTGACAATGCCTATAAAAACGAGATACTCTCGTTATCTCCAACTGGAATAGGTCAGAGTTAGAGATGGAAGCAAGATTTAGCCTACACTGGAGGTAAAACGTACTTATTGTGACGATGTAATGGTAAAAACTGGGACATTAGTACTCAGGCAAGGAGGATTGAAATAAAACATAGCGGACCGTTTGTTCGATGTGATCTTTGACAAGAATTTAGAGACGCAGTAAACAGGAGTAAGGGTTAGGCTTAGTGGTTGAAATGAAGCAGACAGGACCGTCTGTACGATAGTTCCTTAGATTAGAATTCAGAGACGCAGTAAAAAGGGCTAATGGTTACGTAAATGTATCCTAAACCTAACCCTAACGACGTTGGCGACTTACTGGGATGACATCTAAGAAGACGGCCCACAGTGACTCATTTCAACCAGGTTTAAGAATCTTAACCTAACCCTAAACCTTACGACGTTGGCTACTTACTGGAATGACATCAAAGAAGGCGGCCCACTGTGCTTCATTTCAACCACCAGGGAGTTACATGAACTAGCTATTACAAGTAGTAGACAGTCAATTAAAAATCATAACGTTTTCCTGAGTTTACAGAATAACAGGTGACTTCTCATAATTCAGTACATTATCATGATTCTTGTAAGTATAGTGCATATTTGTTTCCTCAATTTAATGTTTGTTTCTTGTGTATTTTTATTGACATGTCTTGTCACAGATGCTTATGTGTTATTTAAAAAATGCCTGCCAGACATGTGCAACAGCTGGTTCTTGGTACCAGAAGAAAGATTGGAAACTTCATCAAATGGAAAGTGAAGCAAGGCTGTCATATACATTTTGAAGGTATTTACTTTTGAAACTTACTTTATGTTTCCCCTTGCCTAAGCATAGACATTCATGTAATTTATTTTGATCTCAAAAATATCAAGTTTAGAAACATATTTCATTACTTACATGTATTGTTTTGCTTCCATTGTACTTTAAGACACAGTTTATTAATGCTTGTTTACATCTTTTTTTGAAATTTTACTAATGTAAACATTTGCCTCTTTCTAGGAAGTTCAAATGTCATGGAAGCTGAGGCAGGTAGTGATTTGTGAAGCTGTTCTCTGACGCGACATAAATTTCGCTACACCGTGGAAAGTGATTGTGATAGCAAAGCATTCAATCAGATCATAGCAATTAAACCATATAGCCCTAATATTGCAGAATTTAATCAAGTACCTGAGGCTGCTATATTTTTCAAGAAAGTCCTGGGGCTGAACAGTGAAACAGAGGCTTGTCGACTTGCAGGAGCAAGAAAGCGTTAAAAGTCTGGTGCTCAGCTCTAAAATGGCAGAAAACTGCACTAAGAAAATGAAGGACATTTAGCACAAATCTCAACAGAAAGCCAGACAAGAAACTGCAGAGGAAGCTGGATATGCTGCCGGTATGTTCTGCATGACTAGTAAGTTATTTTATTTTGCTGCAGTATCACATACTTATTTAATTATATTCTAATTATATTGAAAAAATGTGATTTTAAAGAAATCATTATTCTCATACTAATTTTCTTATAACTTCCACACTTATGTATTAATTGACAAGAATAGGATCATATATTGCCCATAATCTTTTAAAACTTTTTATGTAATGGATTTTAAGTATCTGATCAAACTTTTGGTTAATTGACAAAAGTAATGTAAAATTTAGTAAAATTTGTTACTATTTTTAGACACTATTTTCAAAGTCCTACAACTTTTTTTTGTATTAAAGTTATCAAAAATCCATCACTGGAAAAGTTTTAACATATAATGATAAACGTTGTGTTCATATTTGGTATTCATAGCTTAATAAATAAAAAAAGCTTAGCAAATTGAAATAGAACAAAGAATCCAATATTGCTCAGCTCTAAAACGGCAGAAAACTGCGCTAAGACAAGGAAGGAAATTAGGCACAAATTTCAACAGAAAGCCAGATAGGAAGCTGCAGAGGAAGCTGGCTATGCTACCAGTATGTTCTAAATGACAAGTAAGCAATTTTTTAGGGGCAATATTACAGACTTATTTAGTTGTAGTCTATTTATGAAGAAAAATGTGATTTTCTCAAAATCTAATTTTCTCATCCTAATTTCCTTAAAACTTCCACACTTATGTGTTAATTGACATAAAAATTAGCACATATGTTGCTTATAATCTTTTAAAACTTTCATATTGCTGGATTTTAAGTATCTGATCAAACTTTTGATTTATTGCAAAAAAGTAATGTAAAATTTATCAAAATTTGTTACTTTTTTTTAGACACTATATTCAAAGTCCTACAACTTTTTTTGTATTAAAGTTATCAAAAATCCACCAATTGGAAAGTTTTAAAATATAATGATAAACGTTGTGTTCATATTTGGTATTCATAGCTTAATAAATAAAAAAGCCTTAGCAAATTGAAATAGAACAATAGAATCCAATATGGCCGCCGTTTCTATGGCAACCAGTAGTGCAGTGCCATAAAGCTCTTCATTTTTCGTATCTAGTATTGATATAGGTTAAGTCTGTGCATTTCTTTGAAATCCAGCAATTAATAACGAAAATAGCATTTCAGAGTAGCTCCTACCCTTAACGGCCCCGGAATCTGGAATCTTGATTATCGTCAAATTTCACGGCCCCGGAATGTAATTATGGTTGACTGTCAGGAAGTTCACAGCCAAGAAGTTTGTATCTTGAATATGGTTGACTGTCAGAAAATTCAGAATCCTGGTCAAGGTCACCAGTTTCACCCAACCACCACATGTCACAGCCCCTATGAACTGTCACCCGAAGGCCCTTCACCACATGTTATAATTTCTATTGTTGGCTCGTGTGTTTGGCGTGATCGTATAGTGTTTATTTTTGGTGGTGCACAGTGGTTGGAGATTACCAAGGTATCTTTCCTTGGCTGCACGATCCTAAAATCTTATGGTGTCCGATGTGAACATATTCAACTCTTAACTCTTCACTCTCAGGAAACCAAAATACGACATGAATAGATACTCGATGGAAGACACAGTTTAAAAGAAAGTCACAGATCTTTATTTGGCTTCTATCTTCACATAGGTTAGGTTCTTCTTTTTCTTCTTCTGTCCCTTAGACAATTTTTCAACCTATCCAACAAGCTATACCAATTCTAGAGAGTCACTCTCGGATTCCTTTTTTTTCAAACATTCAACATAGACACTGGTTTGGCATTAGAAGTCACTTTTAGTTTCTCTTCTATTCTAACGTCTATCAATAACCCAGACTCACCATATTGTTCATCATTATCGAGTTGACCAATGATGTAATCTTACTTCAGGAGCTCAGCGGTTACCAGTATTTTTACTACACATTGTTTTTCTTTCTTCTTTCTTCCTTAATCTTTCCCACGATGATGAAATCCGTCTCTGTAAGCAAGGCAGTTATAACTGTTTAATTACCATCCTGCCTTTTTCAGTCTTTCAGTTTTTTGACTTTTGACTTCATGGCTTTCGATGTTCCGCCCTTCTGTTCCATTCTTCATCTTGTTACTCTCTGTGTCGTCATCGTTGTTCCGTATGACGTGATGGTCTCTCGAATCCTTTTCTTTTTCCGTAACCCGCATCGAGAGTATTTCTTTCCTTCCATAGTCGGTCCATTATTCTTTATATTTCGTCATACTGACCCACATGTCACTGCTCCTGTGATAAAAATGGATCCAGTCGGTCCTACACAATCGGAAAGCAAGAGTCACTATGGAAGGCCACAACAGTAAGAAAATCCTCCTAAAATATGGAGTTCCTTAAGGCTTAGTATTGTCTCCCACCCTGTTCCTTGTGTTCATCAATGACCTCATCCACGATCTGCTACAAGGTGTGAGAGCTGCAAAAAAAGCTGATGACTTGGTGGTGTGGTGTGTAGAAGAACATCTAACTATCGCTAATGAGCGAATACAATGGGCAGCAGACAACATAGCAGCATGGGCAGAAAAATGGATGGTGCAGATTTCCGCTTAAAAATCCTCAACAACACTTTTCACGCTTGTCGTGAAATATTCTAATCCACATATATAAATTAACAGGTAAATGTAAAGCCTAACAAGTAAATTTAATAAAGAAAAGAGCAATGGTAAAATAACAGTGCTGTCACAGAGAAAGTACTCAAAATCCCCTTTGTTTTATGCTTCGTCTGCAAATTGTAACGTTTCCACGTTAAATATAAGCCACTGCATAATTACAAGCGTTTCCACAACACATTAAAACGGGTATTGCATTTCTAAGAAAAACATTGAGAGGCACACTGCGTAATGACCTAAATTAATCCTAACATTAATTATACTACGTTACCAAAACGAACGAACAGATGGACTAAAGGATAGAGAGAAGGGAGAGGCAGAAAGCCGAACACATGCAACACTAAACTCGCGTCGCGCGATACACAATTACTACTATCACGCGTGTAAGGCCACATGCACTAACTTTTTTTCAGACGGACAGTGATAAAAACCCTAACCTTCCCAGAGTTAGGTTTTAAAATCCTGGAAAACGCTTATTAGAAAAGATAACATTAGATGGGTTTACGTTTGAAAACATTACAGTACCCAGACAGCACATCTTCGAAACAGGAGGTAGAAGAAATTGCATATTTTGAACGCAGCCACTTAGCTCTTTTAAATTTGTATATTTGGGTTCCTTAGGGCTTGCTGACAAAGAATATGTAAAACGTTACGCAAATAGTCTAGGAATTGACAAGTTATAGCCAAAATAAAATGATGGTGCTGTCAGACAACACCCAAAATCAGAATCGCTCAGTGGTAGATTTTTTAAACCACCATTGTACGGGAAATGGGCCACAAGTTACATTTGAACTGATTGGCTGGAATGATATGTAAGGCTAAACACGATTAGTCGGACTATAAATGCTATCCTTGGTTGTTAGGGGAGACGTAGGAAGGTAAAATTTTTTCAAACACTTGTCGAAACGTGGCTCCATTGGCCAGACTCGCTGATATAATCACTTAGGAGCGTTAGTTCGAGACCACTAGTTCAAATAAGCTTGATAAAGCAACAGTGCGTTGAAGCCAGCTCATATTTTTGCTAAATAAAAGCCTGGAACATAAGCAGATGGGAATTTGTGCCAGTATTTGTGCCAGAATTCATTGCTAGTCAACGTATCTGTTTTTATTTCCATGAATTGTGGTAAGCTTGAAACATTCAGTATCTTTTAATGAAAATTGAATGTGAATTGTTAATTTATGCCTGTATATATGTGTAGTTCAGTAGCAAACATGATGTAAAGCCTATAATGCTCCAGCCTGAACAGAAGGTGTCGGAGGAAAGTAAAACTGCATGGAATGGCCAAACAGTACACTGACACCTAGATTATTGATTAGACAGAAATAATGCTGGAATTGCAGAGGCGTAGTAACCATTAGGGAGGGAAATACTGGTATAAAGTATTTCAGATGAAGCTGACAGTTGGCCTAACGCTCTGAACTCAATGTTTGTGATGTATTGTGCTCAGTGTAAAAAGAGAGTATAAATTAGTTATGACGTAGAAGGTACATCCTTCTTGTTTTCAGGGACTGTGGTCTTAACGTTATTGAGCAGCACCTGGTCAGAGCTTTGCTGAATCCAGAGTCGGACAGCATACTCCTTGGTCCATTTAGCTATCAGTGAGGTGTCTCCAGAGCCCAGGGGAGAAATCGAGCAGAGGAGTCTTTTCCTGCCGCCATCACGCAAGATAAGCTGATGTGGCCAGCTGAGCTCAACATTATGTACCCCATCTTACAATGACCTTGTAAAAATAACATTAAGAGGGGAATTTAAGTGTTTTAATATCAGGAACTGAGAACATCTCCAATACTAGTTCCAATAAAGACAAACTATTGAAGTCATGATGACAAATACCAACAGAGCTTGAACAAAACAAAACCAGTATTACCTCATATTCCAACTACACCACTGACACACATAGGATACTATTAAAAATACATGTCACTACAAGATTCATATTGAGAAATTCTGTACATATAACTTGTAATTAAAATTGATTGTGATTCCTGGTTCCCTTTGTATTTGAATCAGGACACATATACATTCATGACAGCAATGAATACATATTGTTATTTGAAAAGTTATCAGTGACTCCTTTAAGATATCCTTTAGAGTGTTATATGTATGTGAGTGTCACAGTGTTGTCAAGTGTGGTGGAATAAATTAAATTGTTTATCTGTCTGTTGTTGTTATGACTTACACTTCATCATACACATACCCTAGACATATAACGTAATCATCACACTACTCCAGAATAATTCTGACTGAGATATAAATATATGTGGCAGCAAGTAAGGTTATCTATAATACACTACTCCTATTAGATATAGATACCTTCACAGCTGATCTCAGTCAGTACACTAAGTCCCCTATAAATATTTATAACATCCCACTTCACCACAACGCTCTCAAACAAAGACAAAGCAGGAGAGATACGACTTGGAAATATACATGTCCAAACAGACGAGGAACCGGTGTACTTGGGCATTACATTAGATAAGAGAATGACATGGAGGCCCCAGATCGAGAGAACAGATGCCACAGCAAGAAGAAAACTTGCCATACTGAGGAAAATAGCTGGATCAAGTTGGAGAGCTAATGAAACAACACTAAAGAAAGTTTATACAGGTGCAATAAGACCAATATTAGAGAATGGATCAGCAGCATGGTCTACAACAGCCAAATCATACCAACAAGCCTTAGATAAGGTACACAATCAAGCGCTTCGGTTGATCACAGGTGCCATGAAGACCACACCAATAAACGAAATGGAAAAAAATCACTGGCATTCCACCTTTATTCTACAGACGAGACACTAAGACCCTGATCCAAGCAGAAAAGTACAAGAACATGCCAGCACATCCAATGAAAACTAGATTTAGAGATTTAGCCAGTGGGAGGTTGAAGATAAGCAGTTTTGTGCGTCGGTCCAAAACACTAATTAGAACATACAAGGATGAACTACCAGACATCACTAACGAAATAACTATCACACTCCTCCCAACCCCAAGGGAACAACATCAAAATTTCAGCATTAAGACCTCCATAACTACCACCTGCCCCATGGGAGAGTTAAATACTTTCCAAATGAAAATAGTAGCATGTGACACAATTGAAGAACTATGCCCCAGAGAAGCATGGATCCAAGTATATACTGATGGATCTGCAACCAGAGCAGTGAAGAACGGAGGCACAGGAGTTTATGTGGTCTACCCAGACAAAGAAAACGAATCCACCTGTTAACGTACTGGAATATTCTGTTTAAACTACTCTGCTGTAATACATAGCTGCAGGAATAATAAATAACACAATAAGCCAATGTCAGCAGGTTGTATTCCTTACCGATGCAATGTCAGTTCTGCAAGCCCTCAACAGTGATAATCTGCCAGAGTTAAATAAAGCCCTATACGAAGTAAATATCAAAAGAAGGGCAGTGCTACAGTGGATACCATCACACTGTGGCATACCAGGAAATGAGAGAGCAGATACGTTAGCAAAAGAGGGAGCAACACAGGAACAAATAGAACAAACAATCACATTCCAAGAAAAGAAGACCATTATCAAGGCTATCAGGAAAATTGACCAACAAAGAGACAAGTATCACTATCTTGATCGAGCAAAACAAGTGAACCTGCTACGTATTAGAACAGGACATAACAGACTGAACAGTCACTTATACAGACTGAAATTGGACCCATCACCCTTATGTACGTGTGGACAGGCAGCACGGACAGCCGAACACATCCTGCAAGACCGCCACATGCTTAGTCACTTGCGAACTGAACATTAGCCCACAGAGACGCACATCCACACAAAGCTGTATGGGAGTCTTGGAGAACTTTCAACCACAGCAACATACATTCAGAGAACCGCACTTCTTGTGTAGACATTACTAAACAACAGCGAACGAGACGAAGAAGAAGAAGACTGCTGTTTGTCAAAAGTAGCCATGACGATTTCATTGGTTCTTCTGTTCGACTAGTGTTGTTTTTGTTACTTGCTAGTCTTGCTCAAGTACTTTGGTCTTTTAGACTTGCTCAAGTACTTTTACTAATTCTTATTTCTAATGTTAACGTGATAGCTTGCGTTAACGTAGGCCATCTGGTCACACTCACCTTAGTTGGTTGACTCAGTTCATCTCACAATAATACACAATCCAGTAAATAGTAAAATGTTTATTAAGATTAAAAGTTGGATATAAGAATATTAACGCATACCTATTTACAAAACCAACAATATTATGTATAGTTTCATTTCCTTCTAACTCTAGTTCTATCTGGTCTTATTCTATACAATGTGAGAATACTTGTTCTTAATTATCTGTAATTATATATTCTTGTTTCCATCAAGACAAAAACCTTGAGAATCACTGTTCTGATTATTACATATAAAATGTGTCAACTCAAAAGTTACATTGATTCCCAAAATCTCATATAAAGCAATAATATCATCTTTCTCAATATTCAATGAACATTTCTTATGAAGTTTTACAGTATCTATAATTAAGTATCGAGTCAGTGGTTCTCAATATGTTTACTTACAAGTGGCATCAACAGCTAAGCGTATGCCCGTATTCACATAGATAGTATTTTAGGGGTAAAACTGGTTTGGGGTTCTATTTCATTTAATTTAACATTCTTCTATATAAATGAATAATCCGTCGGAAAATTATTAAAGCAGGTCAGAATAGCTCGATAGGTATATATGTTATAGCGAGAATGCGTGTTACATTGGCACACCAACTAAGAAGCAGGTATTGTGCCAATGTATTAATTGTGACCAGTTAATTAAGGAGCTATTCTCCGTTGAAGGAATTAAAGGACAGCAAAGGAAGCATTCCGACGGTATTCTATCTTTTTAGTTACATAACCTATAATTGACAAGTTCGAGTTCACAGTATAAATATATTTAAGTTGGCGGTATCAATATATTTAAGGTTGCTGTGTCAAGTTTGAGTTAACTGGATGATCCTCCAAAGGTATTGTTTAACTTGATCAAAGGGTATGGGATCCAGGTTCGTATTCAGATTTTGATAGTTGGAAGTAATCACAATGCATTATAAAAGGCAGTACGGTCCATTTTTTCCCTATAGAGTTCCTAAACAATGTGCAAGTCAAACTCAACAACTTCCAACAGCATTTTAAGCAAAGTCCGACGTTGTATATGAAAAGTTTATTTTGGTTTCTTTCAGATGTATGGCGGTAAATTACAAGATGATCCTATTCTCAGTTCAGTAACATTCGTTTCCTCGTACGAAATCATCTCATAAAATCCATTAGTGCATTTTGATGAGCTTATGTATATCTATTTCATCCTGTCTACTATGCGTAAGTCTAAGTCGAGACCTTTTACCAACCTGAAGTATATGTTGTCATAGGGCTAGGGGTCGGGTTAGCCATTATTCTCTTGCCAATATAAAGTGGCGGTCAGCAAATCTGCTAGGAACCTAAGGCTCTTGGACTATGCGGAATGACCTGGCTTTGGCTCCTGGCTTTTACTCTTCTTTGACTCTTCTTTGACTCTTGTTTGGCTTTCTTTTTCTAAGGGTTTTGGGCCGTCAATATATACAAACTGGTTCCTAAGACTGTTTGGGGGGAAGTTACTTTGATTTGTCAGTCAATACGGATATGTTTGAGATGAACTATTTCATTGGCGAAGCCATTAGTTAAGATGGATATTCCACTAGTTTTGTCGATGTCATATTTACGTCACAAGTTTCTACACAAGTTTCTATGATAGCGAATGGTTTTTTTTTCTATAACCAGCGGCACACGAGCTTTCTAGCCCTTTTTGCCCAATGACATGTCATTGCGAGGCTGGGGGGTCAGTGGACTTTCCTTCCAACCCGGTCAGGAGCTTCGCTCCTTCCCATCCACGCGGGATTTATGTGCAGGAGCCGTTCAGATTATTCAGTCAAATTTCCGGTCGTAAACATTTCTTCAAACGCCGACGCCCGGGTTTGAACCATGAACACCTGGTCGCCAGTACAACGTTGTAGCCATTACACCAGCGCGGCTCCGATAGCGAATGGTATAAGCTTTTATTCGAGGGTATTTTTAATTCTGTTTAGAGATTTTCAGGTCTCGTATCATTTCCTGTAACTGTCTAGAAGTCTTTATATTAAAATGTCGATAAGAGGCTATGTGAAAATTACGTCATCAATAACTTGCGCACTGAAATTATTTAAAGGATAATTACTAAACTACTAATGTGATCATCATTCCGGTTACATATACGTCCTCATGCTACATAAATGTATCTCAAAGAGAGACACTTTCCTAGTTCTATCAACTAATAACCCAACAAACTTGCAAATCTAGTAAAACAATGGTATACATCTTTATAGTACATAAGAGGGAACATAGGGGATATCATGAAAACGCACGGTCGATATAAGGTGAATGTATGCATACCGGTCAATCTATATGAAGACATCCAAACATCAAAACTGTCCGCAACAATTTAAATTTTAACAAACAAAATTACTAATCATCGAAACGCGTATGTGGGAAAATGAGGGTACTCAACACAATGCGGCGAAAATCCTTAATGTGTATCATCTGATGCTGGGAGGATCAAATGCAATTGAAGAATTGAAAAACTATAACACTGGTCAAAAAAAAAATCTTGAACTATAAACGGAAAATTTGAAAATGTCCAATCATATAAGCTATTCAATCGTGTCATGTGATAATAGCGATCCAACCCCGCTGTAAAGTCACGTATAGTCGTTAAGGTGTGAATACTAATGTTCAAGACACTATGGGTTTGATCGGTTTACATGTATTTTGTACCGCGGAATAAGTACTATTAAAACCGGCACGACTTATTCACAACGTGTCATATAATCTGTTGGTGACTCGATAGTGTTTGTACTGAGAATCTAGCATAGAAAACTCGGTTGTAGTCCGGAATAGAAACGCTAGGGCATCCCAATGAACGGGCGGTTTGCTCTCTGGCGTCTGGTGGAGTAAAGAGAAGACGTGAAGGTCGCTAATGGACATCCTCACTTGATATAAATCCAGACGAGGGATTTGTGGTAAGTCAATAGAGGTACTACCGAATTTGGCTTCATCAATTCAGAAATGTCATTTTATACAAATCGTGATTTTGATTGTTCTTGACGACGAAGAGTCAGATACTTCCTTTGCAAACTCGTATATAGTTGAATCATGAAGTAATAAGGTTTCCGTAGCAACGCAAAGGTTTATGTAAAGTCCAACGAGCAGGAAGTGTGGAAACATTTCCTCGAAATTCCAGTCACAGCTTGTTAGCTAATAACGACATCATTTGGGACAAAAGCATGCATTTATCCATGCGAGGTGAAACATTTGGTAAAATATTAACCGTAGGGGTAGGGAGTGAAGTATCGTCGTTAACCATGTCGACATCGTGTGAGAAGCGTTGGGGATTTGTACGACGCCTTTGCTTTGTAGGTTTAATAAAAATGTGCTCTTGCGGCAATCTCGGTAGTTTGGCTAGAGGGGTGGAATCTGAAGAGGAAGGCTCGTATTTCCGTTTATCAGGTGTCCTTCTTGATCGTCCATACCGCACAAAGTAGAGTTAGATGCACTGGTCATCGAATCTGTGTCTGGGTGAAGAATATCTGGTGTTTCTTCATCATACAATGGAGCCATTTGAGATGATTGATAATCATGTCGATCGGTGGGTTCAGGATTGCACATGTTTCCGAAAATAAACCAAATCTCCAGGCCTAAACTCTTGGAGTTTTGCTGTTTTGTTCTTAATTCGTGCATTTTTTTCGAAGGCTTTTCTTACTTTCCGATGGGCTATTACATGAGCTCTATGCTTCTGTTGGAGCGTAATTTGGATAGGACATTCGCCAAAATATTTTCTCGCATTCGCTCATTTCTCCCATTTGACTGCGGATGGTAGTATGCAGTCGTAGTATGTTTGATATTTAACCTTTTGAGAGTTGAAGCTCTCCTACGAACTGTTTCCCGTTATCAGTGATTACACGCTTGGGACATCCATGCCGTGGTAAAAATTGTTGTAGGAAAACATCAGTGATGAGGGTTGATGTGGCATTTTCTAAGGGGAAACATTCTGGCCATACCGTGTATTGGTCTACGATGTGTAAAATGTATCTGTGTCCTCCTAAAGTGGTGGGGTAAGGTCCAGATAAATCCAAGCTAATAACTTCCATTGGGTAGTGCGGATAAGACATTTCTTGGATAGGGGCTCGAATAGTTCTCATATTTCTTAGCTTGCAAACCCTACATGTCCCAACATACTCTATGATATCTTTAATCATCGTGGGCCAGTAATAACGTTTTAGGATCACATCTAGAGTCTCGTCTCTTCCAAAATGCCCGTTTTCATCATGAAACTGTTGTAATACTTTTGGAACTAGCGATTTGGGTATACATTTTTGTAGAGTACCATTGTCTCTAGAGCCAATATGATACAAGATATTATCTTCCGAAAGGATGATGTAGTCTTTCTTCTCTTTTGGATTTGTACGAACCTGTGTAATGATCTTAACTAATGTTTCATCTTTCAATTGTTCTTTCTTAAAGTCGATATTCTGTTCAAACGTTTCTGTTCCTTGGTTGTCTGATGGTAAATCAAATGTGGTTCCATGTTGTAGTTCAGGTTCTTGGGTTGTCACCTCTTTATCGTTTTGTCTTGAGTTTTGAGAGTCTATGGCATGAATTTTCTTTGTGTTATCGTCGATGTCTGATGTAGATTCAAGGAGTGGGGAGTCTGGTTCATTGGTGTCAGAATATGGAATTCGGGACAAAAGATCAGCACACGTATTCAATTTTCCAGGAATATACTCAATGGTTGTATTGTAACTTTGGAAATTTATCGCCCAGGTCTGGAGTTTCTTGGGCTGCTCTGCAGTCTTAGTTAGCCAGCTTACAAGTGGTTGGTGATCTGTTCTGATGATAACCTGGGTTCCACGGATATAAAAATCGAATTTATGGAGGGCGTAATGGATTGCATAGGCTTCCTTCTCTGTCGTAGTCCATCTCCTCTGTGTTCGGCTTAATGTGTGGGAAAGGAAGGCTATCGGTTTTTCGTTTGGAACATTTTTTATCACTTGCGGTTCGTCTGGTGATCTGTCTTGTACAAGGCACGCGCCTACTGCTGTGTTTGATGCGTCCGTGTATATAATCATGGGCTTGTTCAAGTCTGGGTGGGCTAGAAAAGGTACGGTGGTTAAGGCTGTCTTCAGGTACTCAAATGCTTTTTTGGCAATCTTCAGTCCAGCGGAATTTGGCATACTTCCTGGTTAGTTTCAGTAATGGTTCAGCTACTTTAGAAAAATTGATAATGTGCTTTCGATAATACGCACAACACCCAAAGAATCCTCTTAATTGACGTACTGTAATAGGTGGAGGGATCTTTTGGATAGCTTCAATCTTTTCACTATCCGGTCTGATTCCGTTGGAGTTGACAATAAAGCCCAAATATTTTATTTCCTTCTGTAGGAAACGGCATTTGCTGAGTTTCAACTTTACTTTGTGCAATCTCATTCTGTCGAAAACAGTCTCGACATGTTTCAGGTGTTCTTCCATTGTTCCCTTTGTGTGGATCAAGACATCATCTATATATGCTGATGCAAATGAGTTCAGTCCTTGCAACACTTCATCCATTAAACTTACGTAAGTAGCCAGGCTATTTTTCAGTCCAAAAGGTAATACATTCCAACTATATGATCCCATGTGTGTACAGAAAGTAGATTTCTTCTTTGCATCTTCAGACAATGGTATTGTCCAGAATCCGGAGCGTGCATCTAGTGAGGTATACCTGTCTGAGTTACCCAAGGTGGCCAAAATATCATCAATTCTAGGTAGAGGGTAGGATATCGTTTTGGTGATTTTATTTAACGCTCTGTAGTCACAGCAAAAGCGAGAGCTACCGTCTTTCTTTGTTACTATCACAATGGGTGAAGACCATGATGATCTGGATCGTTCAATTATCCCAGCTGCTAGCATGTCGCTAATGGCTTTCTCCACTATCCCTCGATTCTTTAGTGGGGTGTGGTACGGTTTGAGGGTTATGGGTTCTTCAGTTGTAGTTTCTATTTCCATGGTAACGGTTGTAGTCCTTTCTAACTCTATGTCAGATAACGCAAATACATCTTGATGTTTCGTTATGAATTTTTCAAGTCTGGGTTTTAGTTCATCTGTTGTCTGTAACGTTGCTAGCAATTCTTTCGTTCTATCTGAATAAAATTTTTTCGTCATTTTCCTTTCTGGTGGACAAAAGCGGTATTCTCTTTTCTGTGTCTATTCGTCGGTGTACCTACTCTTCGAGTCTCTTGGCAATTTATCATAGAACTGGCGATTCCTTGAATATGTCCGGTTTCTTGGGTATGCATAAGATGTAACTGTTCCCACAATATTCTCTCTGTTCCATGAAGTATGGTACTTATTTTTTCTTTCATACCTTCCTTGTACGATTTCTCTATCCAAATCGTCAGCGAATAGCAAGTCAGGTTTTACATATTTCTTTCTGTTATTTGTGCTCCTTCGGTCCAGAGACATTTTTTCTTTCGACTCTCTTGTATTTGGAAAATTTTTTCTTGTTGACTCTATAGGATCTAGAGTTTTGTAAGGATGGGGATGGGATGAAGATCTTAATTTGTTTATCTGGGATTTTGGATAGACGCTCTTGGCCTTGAATAGTTTGGTCAATACATCTTTCCTTTCCGTCTGGATCTTTGCTATTACTGTACCTTTGGGAATAGTGGTGGTTGTACCTGACGTATTTAGTACCATTATTGGAAAATCTCTTCGTATATTTATTTCCACTATGCCATCTTGTACTTCTATGTGTGGATTTCCTCTATTTCTTTCATTTTCAATTTGTGATATGTATACAGCCTGTTCTATGTCAAAGTATGGAGATCTTTTTATTTTAGCCCTGGTTAGAGTTACTGAATTCGGTTTCAGAGTGACCGGTGCCGTAGTTCGAACCAGTGTTGCGATATGGATATCGTCCTGAAATGGTACATATGTATTGTTCACTTTTAGTTGTTTTAAATCAAAGTATATCCTCACATTATTTTTTGATGAGGAAGTCTCTTCCTATTATGAAGTTTCTTGATAATCCTCTCGTTATAATGAAGTTATGGCGTAGAATTTCTCTTCCCATTTTAAATGTCAAATAAGCCGTTCCCACTGCTTTTAGTGCTTGACCTGTTACTGATTTCATTTGTACTGTTCTTCTGGAAAAATTTGCCATGTGTTGAATTTGATAATACAGCTTCTCCCGGATAAGACTTACAGTTGCTCCTGTGTCTATTAACGCTCTAAATTGTTGTTTTCCTATTTCTATTATACATGAGGCGTCTGTGGCCTAATGGATATGAACGCAGTTTCATAATCCATATATACCAGGTTCGAAACCTGCTGCAGGCGGTTTGGTAGCAGATCGCTTTGTGTGGATTTTTAACATTGGTATAAGTGCCGTACCGTTCAGAAAGCAATGGCAAACTACTGAACGTAAAAATTGCCTAGAAAAATCACAAACAGCCAATAAAAGCTGGGGTTGATTGCCACGTCCTGTAAAGGATAAGCAACTAACTTTATTATACATGAACTGGGGTCTGGACAAATGTTGAGATTTGCTTGTTCGTTTCTGTCTTTCATTTTTTCATTTAGAGATCTCTTTTTCGGCCGTCACATCTGATCTCTGCTAATGTGGAGCCGTCCCGTTTCCCGACCTTCTTGTTGCTTGGGAAAAGTTGTTTCTATTTTGTTGGGGTCTTCTTGGGTAGTTTTCTGGATAGTGGACTTGGCGTTGATATTCACCGTTGTGATTGTTTTGGGGTAGGTAGTGGTTTCTCGAACTCATAGATTGGTACTGGGGTTTTCTACATGTCATTGAACCATGACCCACGGATCCACAGTTGTAGCAGGTTGGTGGTTGCATCAAGGGTTCTATATGGTGTATCTTATGCTCTCTTTCATTTGGTTGTGGTAAGGAGTGTCTTAGTTCTCTGTGTGTGTTATTTGATCTTCTGTGATATTCTTGATTTCGATTCCAACGAGGTCTAGCATGGTCTACTTCCATAGGTTGATGAGGCGATGGTTCATATTGTTGATGCTGAAATAGCGGTTCATTTTGCGTACGTTGGTAGAATGGTTCAGGTTGAGGATGCTGACATTCATGGTTTAGCAATGGCAATCTTCCAATCCTCTGCTGAAATCTTTTTTTTGACATTTTCCTCATTAACTGCTATCTGGATGGCCAGTGTAATTGACTGGGGATCTTTTCTTAACATGTGCATTTTCAGAGAATCTGAATAGAGGCCATCGACAAAAATTCCCACTAAGTGTTTCTCGAGCTCGGTTGTTGGTATGCTACCTCCCACGAAAGCATCTTCAGCTAAGTTTAAGAGTCGGTCGCCATACATCTGCACCGATTCCATTTTCTCTTGCCTTATCATTCTCACATGTGTCCAAGCGTGCTCGGCGTCCGTTATGTTAGAATATCGTGACACTAGCACTCTTTTCAATTCCTCAAAGGTTTCACTTGGGTAGGCCTTCGCTCTTCTTCTCACAAAATCAGTTATCAATCCTTCCGATGATAAAAACACTATTTTTTTCCCCAAATCTGTTGTGGCGTCAATAAGGTAAGCAAACTTATCCATATCCACCATCCATTTTCGAAATTTCATGGGGTCACCACTAAATGGAGTTATGAAGTTTTTAATGGTTCTAAATTTAGCATGTTGATCTACATGTTGTAACGTGTCAGTTATGTTTTGTAACACCATAAAATTTATATCTCCTTGCTCTGGCGGAAGCGGTACTTGTTGTGGAGGCATTTGTGCTTGTTGCATTTGCATAGCCTGTTGATTTTGTTGTCTCAGTATTTCATCTGCATAATTCTCCATGTTCTGATTTAGGTGAGAAAAAATGATTGTTGTTGTTGTTTCTTTTCTTGCCTTTTCTTCCAATTCAAAATCCTGGTCCTAAGGCACCATAATAAACACTATCCCTATGTGCCCGTATTCACATAGATAGTATTTTAGGGGTAAAACTGGTTTGGGGTTCTATTTCATTTAATTTAACATTCTTCTATATAAATGAATAATCCGTCGGAAAATTATTAAAGCAGGTCAGAATAGCTCGATAGGTATATATGTTATAGCGAGAATGCGTGTTACATTGGCACACCAACTAAGAAGCAGGTATTGTGCCAATGTATTGTGACCAGTTAATTAAGGAGCTATTCTCCGTTGAAGGAATTAAAGGACAGCAAAGGAAGCATTCCGACGGTATTCTATCTTTTTAGTTACATAACCTATAATTGACAAGTTAGAGTTCACAGTATAAATATATTTAAGTTGGCGGTATCAATATATTTAAGGTTGCTGTGTCAAGTTTGAGTTAACTGGATGATCCTCCAGAGGTATTGTTTAACTTGATCAAAGGGTACGGGATCCAGGTTCGTATTCAGATTTTGATAGTTGGAAGTAATCACAATGTATTATAAAAGGCAGTACGGTCCATTTTTTCCCTATAGAGTTCCTAAACAATGTGCAAGTCAAACTCAACAACTTCCAACAGCATTTTAAGCAAAGTCCGACGTTGTATATGAAAAGTTTATTTTGGTTTCTTTCAGATGTATGGCGGTAAATTACAAGATGATCCTATTCTCAGTTCAGTAACATTCGTTTCCTCATACGAAATCATCTCATAAAATCCATTAGTGCATTTTGATGAGCTTATGTATATCTATTTCATCCTGTCTACTATGCGTAAGTCTAAGTCGAGACCTTTTACCAACCTAAAGTATATGTTGTCATAGGGCTAGGGGTCAGGTTAGCCATTATTCTCTTGCCAATATAAAGTGGCGGTCAGCAAATCTGCTAGGAACCTAAGGCTCTTGGACTATCCGGAATGACCTGGCTTTGGCTCCTGGCTTTTACTCTTCTTTGACTCTTCTTTGACTCTTGTTTGGCTCTCTTTTTCTAAGGGTTTTGGGCCGTCAATATATACTAACTGGTTCCTAAGACTGTTTGGGGGGAAGTTACTTTGATTTGTCAGTCAATACGGATATGTTTGAGATGAACTATTTCATTGGCGAAGCCATTAGTTAAGATGGATATTCCACTAGTTTTGTCGATGTCATATTTACGTCACAAGTTTCTACACAAGTTTCTATGATAGCGAATGGTATAAGCTTTTATTCGAGGGTATTTTTAATTCTGTTTAGAGGTTTTCAGGTCTCGTATCATTTCCTGTAACTGTCTAGAAGTCTTTATTTTAAAATGTCGATAAGAGGCTATGTGAAAATTACGTCATCAATAACTTGCGCACTGAAATTATTTAAAGGATAATTACTAAACTACTAATGTGATCATCATTCCGGTTACAAGCGCTTTAAATAAAAATCACCACTATTTATTTATTGCCTGCCAGTCTGCAGGTTCACACATTATCACTTCACTACAACCGCTCCTCCAACGGTGTGAAGATATAAATATTGATTACGTATTCTATAGCGCCAACACGAGAATAATATTTACTTTAAAATGACTTCAGAGCAGCAAGTGATTCACAAGTCACCTTAGCGGATTAAGATCATTGGTTAACAGCTTGAGAACCACTATCTCTATTTCTTACTTTGTTACAATACTCGGAGTTATGTGAAATATTAAGAGCCTCGCCTAAACTCTATTACTCAACAAATAATCCGCCCTTCTAAAGCAAACCACAAAGTATATCAGTGCACCCACAGAGTCGCCTCAAAACTCTAGAGCTCGATGAAATACTCTCTCCATTTAACTGTAATTAAAGACAAGTTATTCTAACACTAGCTAAGATTATCTAGACATGCTCTTCTTACTTTTATTATTATTATTAGCTATTCTCTTCAAAAACTTATCTATTCAAATCTACCTATCTTTCCTACTTTATCATTTGTCCACGAACTAGCGAGTCTAGACCGTAGACCTACAACAAACTTCCTACATTTTTAGTTGTATTATTTTTAAGCTCTCTCTCTCAATAAAATCTCTATCTGAATCTATAAAATCTCTATCTGAATCTATAAAATCTCTATCTAAATCTATAAAATCTCTATCTGAATCTATAAAATCTCTATCTGAATCTATAAAATCTATATCTGAATCTATAAAATCTCTATCTAAATCTATAAAATCTCTATCTGAATCTATAAAATCTCTATCTAAATCTATAAAATCTCTATCTGAATCTATAAAATCTCTATCTGAATCTATAAAATCTCTATCTAAATCTATAAAATCTCTATCTGAATCTATAAAATCTCTATCTGAATCTATAAAATCTATATCTATAACATCTCTATCTGGAACTATAAAATCTCTAGCGAAAATCTATAAAATCTCTCCTTGATTGTGCGAAGAAAAGTATTTATATTCCGTCATTCTGCACCCGACAGCCATTTGTTTCTATGGGAAAGTGTCTGGATTTCGTGATTCTGTCATACTTGCTGAAAGAACAAAATGCTGACTTCAGCCTGTTTTGTCTTTCCAATGATTCTTTCTCACGTCCCAGATATTCAACACAAGTGCACTTCTATAAATATTATCATTAAAAACTAATACCAAACTATCAATCATTTATATACTTACTTACCTACTTAGTCGTTCCCCTTCTACCGTGAGGTTTAGAGGTTTGGAAGAGAGAGCGCCAGACTATCCTATCGGCTTCAATCATTTATATACAACGTCCATTTCACAAGCACAGGTGGCCAGTACTTATGGTCAAAATCTAATTTATTTTCTTAATTGTAACTTATATCTATCAAAATTACATTCCTATCTCTTATTAATTTAATAAGATGTCAGTCAAAAATTACATGGTGTAGTCTTTGTTTTTGGCTACCAGTATGAGAGTGTTGCAACCAACGTGCCAGTTATTATAAGTTAATGTTTACTTTCTTTATTTAACAACGCCACACAGGCTATTACGATTACAATAAAGTTGAGGCCACCGCTGATAAAGTTTTGTTCTGGTTACAGGTCAAATTCTGAAGTACAGGCCACGCCCACAACACAGTCACGATGACATAGACGAAATACAGTTTACAGCAAAATTTAAGACATCGGATAACTGAATTCATAAAGCTCAAATACACACTCCATAGAGCTCAATTGCAGCACATAACGGCGCACTTCTCATGGAACATGCGCATTACAAAATCTCTCAAAAGACTGCGTATACTGCAGTTATAAATATGGCCTCATAGTACTTAAATATCCATTAAACTCACTTCAAAAAAAAACTGCGTACATTGCAGTTATAAATATGGCCTTACAATACTTCAATATCCATTAAACTCCCTTCACAAAGGACTGCGCACCCTGCAGTTATAAATATGGTCTTCACAAATCATGGCCTCCTAATATCATAAATATACACTTGTGCACAAGGACTGCATACACTGCAGTTATAAATATCCACCTGTACACACACACAGCGAAAAAAAAAACTCTCCGACATCTCAGTCTACTGCGCAGGAACACACTATGAAAAAACACACCGCTGACCAGCTTGGTCAAACGCCCAGAGCCGACTGCTTAACAGACACGCCTAATCGGCTGCTCTAACACCGCTCAGTTCATCACACCTCCCCGGAAAAGCCGCGAGAGAGTGTCGCTCACAGCTCAAACAACTCAGACTAATTCATCACACACGGGGACTTGCCGCTGTGAATAGCATTCTGAATCTCGAACATTCGAGTGTAATTCTATCATATTTTTTAAAAAAATAAACAGCTAGACCCGAAAGCTGTTCAGGCGAGATAACCACAATCTGGCCTGCACGTACAAGTATTTTTTAACGATTAATTCCCCTCGATCACACAGAAATAAAATATGATCTTAACATCTACACCAACCCCCGGGGAAAAAATGATTCTATCATTTTTTTTATAAATCACATCAACTAAAAATCAGGGATCAGCAAAACTCTAATATACACCTACAAAAATATTGTATGTTAAGTCATAATAATATATCTACAAAAATACTAGCATTAAATGTAAAGCAGAAAAAACGATGCATCCAACTAAATTAGCTAAGCATACCAAAAAAAATTAGATAAGTATACAAATATGATCGGTTTCAAAACCAAGTTAAGTACATTCAGTATAGACTAAGCAGGAAACACAAATAGTAAGTGGAAAGACAAGTTCAAGCACAAGAAGAATGATCCGTAATAAAGGAAAGTATGAAATCGGAATATGAGGACAAATCAATACTATCACATGGGAACAATAAAGTTAGACAATTCCTTATATATAAAATAAATACAACTATCACAACTAATTACATTATATGAAGTACTATATTTAACTTAACAATACAAAGAATGAAGTATAAGTGTCAAAAGAAGACGAAATTTACAAACAGAATCAAGTGAAACGAAGATGAAATACGGAAACGCAAACCGGATATGAACCTATACCGAAAAGACAACAGAAAAGATGGAATGACATGAAGAATAATCAGCAAAGACAGATGGAAAGCAAAGATATGAATGTAGAGAAAGTTGGGAACAATACATCCTAATAACTGTTTAGATCAAACCACATATCATTACACATTATTAACCATAGCGCATAGTCAAGCGTTGGCTACGCACAAAAAAAAAAAAAAAAAACACAATGTCCGACAAAATACATTTTCCCTAAAAAAAAAAAAAAATACAAAAATGTTTTGTAACGCTAAATTACATAAAAATAGTATTTTAATTTTAAGTAATTTAAAGCTATAATCAATGAACTAACAATGAAATCAACTTTAACAAAATGAGTGATATAAAAAAAAAATCTATCTCCAAGCAGACAAAAATAAGCACATGTGAATTTTTTTCTTTCTCTATTTAAAAAAAAAAAAAAACATCGTATAAACTTAGAGTAGCTGTCAGTTTACATATACCAGTAACATAAAATGCACAGATGTGTCGTACTTCGTAAACTTTCTCATGCACAATGTGCAACACTGAGTTACGCGTTTGTTTTGTCTGTCACTGGTGGCTTGATTGACAGCTCTCAACACCAGTGTCAACTAACTGTGCAGCCAACTTTAGTTTTTAATTATTAAATGTGAGAATTATCCCTGCGTTTTTCGTTGACGTTATGTTAAGCCAGCTTTGTCATTAAGAATATTAAGCTATGTATTCCCCGAAAGCTATGCCCCAAACGGAGCATGCGACCATGTTGTATTCTTCACGAATTCCCTATTATTTGTTACGTTGTCAGTTTTATAATGGAAAGCTTTTTTTTTTATCGGAAGCAATGTTGCAGACAAAGCATGCAGCCATTACACGGTCACAAAATTAAGCTCAACTTTTTATCTCCGACATTTTTGTTTAAAAATTTGCTCAATTATCTTTCGTACAGCCGTTTCCATGTCTTCATTGACACTGTACAAGTCACTCACTATTTTCTTCATCAAATCTGATCCACTAACAGAACTGCTGACTTCATCAAATCTATCTGATCCACTAACAGAACTGCTGACTTCATCAAATCTATCTGATCCACTAACAGAACTGCTGACTTCATCAAATCTATCTGATCCACTAACAGAACTGCTGACTTCATCAAATCTATCTTATCCACTAACAGAACTGCTGACTTCATCAAATCTATCTTATCCACTAACAGAACTGCTGACTTCATCAAATCTATCTGATCCACTAACAGAACTGCTGACTTCATCAAATCTATCTGATCCACTAACAGAACTGCTGACTTCATCAAATCTATCTGATCCACTAACAGAACTGCTGACTTCATCAAATCTATCTTATCCACTAACAGAACTGCTAACTTCATCAAATCTATCTGATCCACTAACAGAACTGCTGACTTCATCAAATCTATCTGATCCACTAACAGAACTGCTGACTTCATCAAATCTATCTGATCAACTAACAGAACTGCTAAATTCATCAAATCTATATGATCCACTAATATAACTGCTGACTTCATCAAATCTATCTGTTCAACTAACAGAACTACTGACTTCATCAAATCTATCTGATCAACTAACAGAACTGCTGAATTCATCAAATCTATCTGATCCACTAATATAACTGCTGACTTCATCAAATCTATCTGATCAACTAACAGAACTACTGACTTCATCAAATCTATCTGATCCACTAACAGAACTACTGACTTCATCAAATCTATCTGATCCACTAACAGAACGGCTGACTTCATCAAATCTATCTGATCCACTAACAGAACGGCTGACTTTATCAAATCTATCTGATCCACTAACAGAACTACTGACTTCATCAAATCTATATGATCCACTAACAGAGCCACTGACTTCATCAAATCTATCTGATCCACTAACAGAACTACTGACTTCATCAAATCTATCTGATCCACTAACTGAACTACTGACTTCATCAAATCTATCTTATCCACTAACAGAAGTACTGACTTCATCAAATCTATCTGATCCACTAACAGAACTACTGACTTCATCAAATCTTTCTGATCAACTAACAGAACTACTAACTTCATCAAATCTATCTGATCAACTAACAGAACTACTGACTTCATCAAATCCATCTGATCCACTAACAGAACGAATGAATACATCAAATCCATCTGATCCACTAACAGAAGTACTGACTTCATCAAATCTATCTGATCCACTAACAGAACTACTGACTTCATCAAATCTATCTGATCAACTAACAGAACTACTGAAATCATCAAATCCATCTGATCCACTGACAGAACTACTGAATACATCAAATCCATCTGATTCACTAACAGAACTACTGACTTCATCAAATCTATCTGATCAACTAACAGAACTACTGAAATCATCAAATCCATCTGATCCACTAACAGAACTACTGACTTCATCAAATCTATCTGATCCACTAACAGAACTACTGACTTCATCAAATCTATCTGATCAACTAACAGAACTATTGAATTCATCAAATCAATCTGACCCACTAACGGAACTGCTGACTCCATCAAATCTGTCTGATCAACTAACAGAACTACTGACTTCATCAAATCTATCTGATCCACTAACAGAACTACTGACTTCTTCAAATCTATCTGATGCACTAAGAGAACTACTGACTTCATCAAATCTGTCTGATCCACTAACAGACTGCTGACTTCATCATGTCTATCTAATCCACTAAGAGAACTACTGACTTCATCAAATCTCTCTGATCCACTAACAGGACTACTGACTTCATCAAATCTATATGATCCACTAACAGAACTACTGACTTCATCAAATCTATCTGATCCACTAACAGAACTACTTACTTACTTAGTCGTTCCCCTTCTACCGTGAGGTGTAGCAGAACTACTGACTTCATCAAATCTATCTGATCCACTAACAGAACTACTGACTTCATTAAATCTATCTGATCCACTAACAGAACTACTGGCTTCTTTAATCTATCTCATCCACTAACAGAACTACTGACTTCATCAAATCTATCTTATCCACTAACAGAACTGCTGACTTCATCAAATCTATCTGATCCACTAACAGAACTGCTGACTTCTCTAAGGAAGTAATAGCAACAGGCAGTACGACAAGTCATTTGTATTTAACAAAAAAAAAATCAATTAGAAAACACACAAAAATTGTCTATTTTTATAGAAAATTGTAAAATGTACAAAATATTAACAGAAAATAAAAAGAAGAAAAGTGCTGTAAAATAACGGAAAAATGTCAACAAACTTCCTGACATGCAAAAAATACAAAATAATGCCCTAACAAGGGCTCTTAAATCAGCTTAGTAGTTCATGAAACACATTTATATCCAACTGAACAACGTTTTGGTTAAGCCAAACAGAAATAGAAAGAGGAAACAATACTAGTGCCAACACATCTTCCTTTTTTTTACCTGATCACATCTTTTTTATTTTCACATTCCTATTTGTTTACGTGTACACACCATCTTGTTTACGTGTACACACCATTTTGTTTACGTGTACACACCATCTTGTTTTTTTTTATTTCTTCAAAAATAAACGTTTTTGAATGTGTCGTCTTGGACAATTGTTGCTATCTTATAAATGTGTACAGTGGAACATAACATGGACTGTCCCTATTCCCCACTCCCCACTCAAGAGTATGGACAAAAACGAGCGAAAGAAGAAATTAGATAATGAGGAAGAATGAGAGAGGGTGAGGAGAGGGAGGTGTTGTTAACAAGGTTAGATAGAGAAAGAGAGGGAGAGAGAGAGAGAATAAAGTAAAGTGTAGTTAACAATGTGGGAGAGAGAGGAGAGTGAAATGTAACAAGGAAAATGAAATAGAAAGATGGGTTATAGTGAAAGAGTGTGTTTATCTGTAGACGCCATCTTGTTTGTGTTTATTTCTTGGAATTAAACGAACCAGAAATGACCGAAATTAAGTTGTTTATTGTGTTTACAATTTCCAACATGGAGATCATCTAACCACCTCCCCACTACCCCCAGCCCACACACGTAAGCTCCACTAGATCCAGGACACGTGGCTGTAGTGTATGTGGTCGTGCCATTATCATCGCTGACCAAGTGACCTACACTGACCTGTTTACTACATCCGTGTGGGTGTGACACTATAATGACAGGAGGTCTATCATGTCCGTCGTATTGTGTAGACAACTGTCTCTCCTCTTGATCAGAGCTGGTCCTGCGGTACTTATCTGATGTACGGTCAGATAGATATTCATTGTGTCTCACCATCTTGTCAAGTCTGTTTGCCAGGTCCAGGTCATGGGTCACATATCTCATCAAACACCTGTCTCTCTCCTTGATCCTCCGAAAAAATGACATACCACTGAGTGTGACGACACCGCTGCAGACATCAGGTGTACCACCTTTATCAAAGAAGAGATGACACGTGGTGTGTGCTGCCTCCAGGTCGTCGTAGACAACATGAGCCGCTGTGATTATGTGAATGTGAGCAAACTTTCTTTTTGGTGTAGGAGAGTTCAGACATTCTTTACACGTACAGGTTTCTGGTGTAGGAGAGAAGAGACTTTCTATATAGACAGAGATTTTATTGTCACTGTCGTCGTATGGGTATTTCCACACATCCCACACCCGCCCCGTCCCTACCCTCATCTTGTAGCCCGGGTAAGGCTTGTCACTACCAGGAATAGTCTCAGGTCTGCTCTCACTGACATACTTGACTGTCACGCGGACAGTTAGGTCTGATACAGCTCGGATATACTCTACTAGATCGTTGTCATGGTAACCAGGTGGTAGATGGTCCACGTTAAATTGGTCTACAGGTATAAATTTCAGGTGACCTGGATTCTTGTCACAACCAACATGGTGTCGGCGAAGATCTACCTCTCCTCCATAACTGACCTCAACTTCCCACGGTCCTGGTAGACAGATACAGATATTATCATTAACTTACAAATACATCATCATCATGTGTCATATATTTTACCTTTACTTCAAACTTACAAATACATCACATTCATGTGTCAGATCTTCCACTTTTACTTACAAATACATCATCATCATGTGTCAGATCTTCCACCTTTACTTCAAACTTACAAATACATCATTATCATGTGTCAGATATTTTACTTTTACATCAAACTTACAAATACATCATCATCATATTCCAGATCACCTACTTTACTACAAACTTACTAAATACATCATCATCATGTGTCAGGTCTTCAAACTTTACTTTAAACTTACAAATACATCATCATCATGTGTCAGATCTTCAAACTTTACTTCAAACTTACACATACATCATCAATTAATCATCATCATGTATCAGATCTGCCACCTTTACTTCAACCGTACAAATACATCGTCATTATGTGTCAGGTCTTCCATTTTTACTTCAAACTTACAAATACATCATCATCATGTGTCAGATCTTCCACTTTTACTTACAAATACATCATCATCATGTGTCACATCTTCAACTTTTACATCAAACTTACAAATACATCATCATCATGTGTCAGATCTTCCTCCTTCACTTCAAACTTACAAATACATCACCATCATGTGTCCGGTCTTCAAACGTTACTTCAAACTTACAAATACATCATCATCATGTGTCAGATCTTCCACCTTTACTTCAAACTTACAAATGCATTATTATCATGTGTCAAATCTTCCACCTTTACTTCAAACTTACAAATACATCATCATCATGTGTCAGATCTTACACCTCTACTTCAAACATACAAATACATCATCATCATGTGTTACATCTTCTACTTTTATTTCAAACTTACAAATACATCATTATCATGTGCCAGATATGTTACCTTTACATCAAACTTACAAATACATCATCATCGTATGCCAGAAATTATACTTTACTACAAACTTACAAATACATCATCATGATGTGTCAGATTTTCCACCGTTGCTTCAAACTTAAAAATACATCATCATCTTATGCCAGATATTCTACTTCACTTTAAACTTACAAATAAATCATCATCATGTGTCACATCTTTTACGTTTACATAAAACAAACAAATACATTATTATCATTTGCCAGATATTCTACTTTACTTCAAACTTACAAATACATCATCATCATGTGTCAGATCTTTCACCTTTACATCAAACTTACAAATACATCATCATCATGTGCCAAATATTCTACTGTACTTCAAACTTACAAATACATCATGGGTAGTGAGATCATCATGTGTCAGATCTTCCACCTTTACTTTAAACTTACAAATACATCATCATCATGTGTCAGATCTTCCACATTTACTTCAAACTTACAAATGCATCATCATCATGTGTCAGAACTTCCACCTTTAATTCAATCTTACAAATACATCAACTTGTGTCAGCTCTTCAACCTTTACTTCAAACTTACAAATACATCATCATCATTTGTCAGATCTCCCACCTTTACTTCAGACTTACAAATACATCATCATCACGTGTCAGATCTTCCACTTTTACATCAAACTTATAAATACATCATCATCATCATGTGTCAGATCTTCTACTTTTACATCAAACTTACAAATACATCATCATCATGTGTCAGATCTTCCACCTTTACTTCAGATTTACAAATACATCATTATCATGTGCCAGATCTTCCACTTTTACATCCAACTTATAAATACATCATCATCATGTGTCAGATCTTCCACCTTTACTTCAGACTTACAAATACATCATCATTGATACGAGATATCTGGGTAATTGTCACAGACGAACTCAGCTGACCCTGAATCGTTGTATGATATGGTACGACCCTTCGTAACGACCCCTTTGGATAACACCAGTACCCCCGAATAGTGTCGTATCTTTTCGTCAAACGGGAATGCTTTCACCTTGACCATTAGCTATGCACAACAGAAAAACGTGGACTCATTAGCTATGCAGCTTTTCCACACACATGGTCAACACGTTTGCTGATTAATATGTGGACAGTTTATCTACCGTACATTCTGGTCATCGCATTGATTAAAAGAGAGGTTAAAACCACGCCCACGCATATCTCTTTAGCAATCATATAAAGTTATTTTCATTAACTTGGCCCAGTGGAGGCGGCACCAGAAGCAAACAGAAAGTAGTGGAACATGATTGTTAAGTGAGGATTTCAGATTGTAGCTACTAGGGTAGTGAGAGCTATATTTAACATTGCGCATTTTGGTTTTATATGTTATTGGGTTTTCGCGGTTCAGGGTTTTGAACGCAAAGAATATAGGTCACCTAGATTTTAGGATGACGTTTTCACGTTGTTAAGCTACGACGTGACGACCTTGTAATTGTACCCCTTTTGTAGTGACCGTGGTCCTTGACGGACGGGTTTTGGTGGAAGTCTCCCATGATGATGATAATTATATAAAGGAACTTATTATATGGCACTAGGGTCTGCCTATTATTATTGGATACGATTTACGTCTCAGTTACTGAAGTGGAATATACTTCAATTGGATAGAATGTATCGGGAGCAAGTTGTTTTGAATAAGTATGCAGAATTCATATTGATCGCCTAAGTCAAATTATTCGTTACCGGATTATGAAATCACGTGTAAATAATCTTGACGGTAGGACGACTACAATAAGGTAAACTCATGAGACGTTTTTTGTAGGATGTATTTGCTTGATTGATCATGAACTGTTTTAACTGAACTTGTATGCTGTTAATAAATGTAACCTGTGGACTCTCAACTTAGCGGACTTTGTCAAGTGAAATTACGCTATTGAATATTATCACTGTTGGCCCATGCATTCGTTGTTTACATCTTAGCACGATCTCGCTCTACACTAAGAATAGTCATCACATGACCAGAGCAATGTATTTCAATGATAAACAAGCCTAAAGCAGGAACTTAGCCTCAAAAATATATTTGTTACCGAAGTCAAAATGCTAACCGAAACCTAGAATGAAACCTGAACAAACTACGGTAACAAAAGTTGGCGGCCATAGCGGGGATCGAAAATTTTCTTCTTATTGAGGCTAAACAAGTGGATTGTGACAAAAGGACAGTTATTTCTAGTATCGCTACGAAATGTTTGTAATCATAAATCATTCATGTGACCTACAAACTGTGACGCACTACGCATAACGACCCAAGGGCAACTACGTCATCAAATTATGTGCAAGAAGAACAGCCGAAAACAGGATATTCTACAAGAATGCCTAACGACAAATTAATAACATTACTGCATTCGAAACAAAGCCTGTACTCTCAAACATTCAATAACAACTGCAAGAAAGAACTATCTTCGCCGTTGGCGTATGCTAACACTGTCCGGGGGAAACTATCAAACTTGTAAAGCTAAGTACACGTTTGTGCAATGATAGCGAACTGTGGTCCACTTTCCTTCGTTGGCATATTTCATTCATGTATGTTATATATATATATATATATATATATATATATATATATATATATATATATATATATATATATATATATATATATATATATATATATATATATGTAATCTATGTTTGTAATGTTAAGCGGGCATTTGGTTGGCGGCAATCAGGATTGATTGTTTATGTCGCCTTGGCAGACCACAAACAATTCTGATGGTTCTCATTAGGGATCATTGAATTTTTTCAATTTTGCTACGGGAGACCCTCTAACATAAAACTGAGGAACGTTCTGCTCGTTATTGCAAAAATTCGATATTACGTGTTAGGTGTATAGTTCCGTTAAATCTGGTGTAATTCTTTTGTAATAAGTTGCATGTATATTCATTTTCGTCTACTGTTTGTAATCTTTCATGTTTTTCTCAATCTTACTTTCGATTATTTGATAATTGTACATATTCGTCAGTTATAGAGTCCTGTGACGTCATTATTTTCTGTGTTCGTATTTTTTTTGGTACTATGACCTAGATTTTGGTTTAATTCTCATACCATTTCCGTTCTTGATTTAGTTCGTGAAATCATTTTTTATGTCTGCATTCGTCAATTGTGATGTGCTAATGTTTGTGAAACTTTAGTTAATTGTTTCTGTGATACATATTAATTAATTATTGATGTGGGGATAATAATAACTTAATTTTATTATAGAAGAATAAGAATATAATAATAATTGAAGTAATTTGGTTAATTTTAAATTAAAAAGTAATTTGATGGAATGACGGCTAGCATTTGCAGTGATAGTCCAAGCCACTAGTATTTGTCCTTGATGACTAGGGCATGATGATGTTATATATTGAGATATAACTTTAAAAATATATTTTGTCTTGAATATAACAGACAAATTAGAGATTACTTAGTACACTTTACTAAGCATAGTAATACATTGGCTACTGGGTACATAGGTGAATAACTTAATACACTATATTGCTGCTTAAAACATAGTGTGGATTAACTACATAGATTATTGACTTAGGGAGTCACTTATATATTTATCATGCTTACTTTAGAGGATTTTGTGAGGATGGGACGAATGATATGTACTATGGAAGGTATCAGTTTAAAATCATATGCCTTGGGACAGACGGCTATTAGAAATTTAATGGCATTAGGGAATAAAATGCCTAGTGATGAGGAATTGGAGACTGAAGTAAAACGTATTGAGGATTTAGAAGAAACTAAAAGGATATTTGAGGAGTATAACATACAACCTGAGTTAGTGAATATAAATAAGGAGATACGAGATGTGGAGAATTCTGACGAGAAAAGGGTTGATATTGAATTAAGTAAGGGTAATACTGCTTTAAATGCAGATTGTACACATATGGGTACATTAGAGGAGAAGAAGTTTGATGAAAACAGTGTTCAGGTTGAGTTAGATAAGGTTGATACTGTGTTAATGACCGATTGTCATACACATATGGCTCAGATTCAGGAGCTGAAATCTGAGGTTTCACGGTTGAAATTTGAAGTTGATAGACAAGAATTAACAAAGCAAGATATGAAGAGTTCTTACATGGTGTTGGAGAATAAAATGAAAAAAATTGTACTCGAGAATCATGAATTTAGACGAATTATCAGTCAACATGAAAAATTAACTAATGACAATTTTGCTAAACTCGATACATTGCTCCTTAAAGAGAATAATAGATATTTTGAACTAGAAAAGAGAATGCAAAAGCAGATTAATGCACTTTCAACAAAGCTGAATGCAGTTAATTCCTTAGTTATTCATGATGAGGAACAATATAAGCAATTCTGTCTAAACAGGGGAATGAAGACGAAGATTGATATAGGAAAAATGGAAAATGCGAGTGTATCATTTGATGACAATAATATGATAGATAGATGTCATACAGATAATGATAACATTTATGAATTGTGTTTTAGACAGGAAAAAAAGTTGGATGCTGTTGGTTCAGCGGATGAAAGATTGACTACATTAGAAGCTTTACTCCTGAATGAGAAAGATAGATACGCAGAATTGGAAAATGAGACACAACAACAAATTTACGATCTTGCTACGGCAGTGAACACATTTGATTCCTTACTAGATAGTGAGAAGCAGATAACATTTAACTTAGATAAGTTAAATAAGAAGCAGAGGCAGGAGATTACATTCCTGGCTTCTGAAAATAATAAACTAAGAATGAGGATTGATTGTCTACTAGACGTACTGGCAGGTAAAAAAATATTGATGAACAATAAAGGGAATAATCGTACTTTACGACATGACTCAAGTACGAAAACTGATACTAAGGTATCAATACACCCAGTGGTGATTAGAAGATCATTTCGAGGGAGATATACTTTTCTTCGTCAGGATACTACTGCCAATCCTGAAAATAAATCATGGCGACATGATCAGATTGATACTGATCTCAAGAAAACTGTCGAGGTGGTCAACAGTAAAGATGACTTTGCTAAAAATAGAAATGATGTTAGGGTTAAGATGAACCTACATAATAAAATTAAGACACATAAGTCTGTCGTCAAAGTTTTTCCTTTGCCCAGCCAGGAGATGTCTACGACATGCAGGAACCCTCCTACCTTATATACTAACAAGTATCATCCTAGGTTCAGTCAGGATGATACATCATCCAACAATAATAAGACTATGTATATGGAAAAAAGAAAGGTCAATTCTTGTATGACTAAAAATACTTATCTTCATTGTTCACAGTTTCGTGACAATGAGACTACATATATTGGGACAGGTGCACACTCTAGCACCATTCTAGTGCGTAATTTGCCACAAGGTACTACATGGCAGGCACTTGGAAATTTCTTCAATTATACAGCAAACGTTAAGTTTGTTCGTCTTCTGCCATCATTAAATGGTCAGAATAGAGAGGCATTGGTTGCCTTCAGTAACAATAGGGATGCTCGTATGGTTGTCGAGCGTGACAATGGTGTATGTTTTCATCACCATTCTCTCCATTTACAGATGGTACCTAATTCTGCTTCGCGCAGATATTAGCCTATTGACACTTGGTGTTCTCATCTCATTCTATGATGACTTAGCATATGCATTCATCATTCCTTTTCTTTTCTAGTAATCTATTTCTACATAGATGGATTAGTGTGAACTTTTCTTCTATATAACATCTTTAAAAATCTTGTCTACAATGACACTTTGTCTTTTTGTCTGTATGTTATTTTCACATGCCTAAGTTGGACAGTAATGGTGTTGACTGTCCTACTCATGTTCAGCCAATGCAGCATGAGCCATTGTCCTGTCGTCACTTTGAAGAAGGATATGCCCATGAATAGCACGTGGACTGCTACTTGCAATACAACTTTCATGAAATTGTTAGGAAAATTTTAACAACATTTTATCATTTTTCTCCAGGCCACCTATTCTAAGGTTGCCAGATATTAAAAAAATGTTTATACTCCGTACAGATGCGAGCAATTACGGATTGGGAGGTACCCTTTTACAAAAACATGAGGGCGTACTTCACCCTACTCTTTATATATCGAGGAAACTTACTGAGGCCGAACGTAAATATGCAGCGATTGATAAAGAACTTCTGGGCGTCATCTGGGCCATACAGAAGTTACAGAAATTTCTCCTCGGCGCTCCATTCGTAATACAGACTGATGCGAAGGCTGTGGCTTCACTTAAGAAAGCTAACCATAAGAATGCCAAGCTGGCGCGATATTCGATATTATTACAGCCTTACAATTTCACTATTGAGGCCATCCCAGGCCATGAGAATGTTGTCGCTGACGCGTTATCTCGGAATCCAGTGTCACCAAACGATACAGATGAATAAGTCAGTGAATTCAAGAGAAACTGAAACTGACTGAACTATATTAGATATACTGCAAGTCAAGAACGGATAATGAACGAACATATCGAGTCAGCCACAAACGAAAATTATGTCTTCAAGTACTTTCGAAGTCAAAGAATTGACAGTTTCCTAGGTCAAATGATGTCTCAAAGAAAGAAAGTCTACGCATGATTTACAATGTTGACATTTCGCTATAGATGATCACGTTACAGTCAGTAGCAACGTTGCTGGAATTTTCGCGGACTTTGGTTAGTGTCCTTACATAATACAGAATACGTAAAACATTATTCAAGTAAAAATACAATTCGGAGACAGTGTTCTTTCAAATTTGATGGTGTAACTTATGATAAACGACTTACAAAGATATTTTCAACTACTTTCGTCGGGAATAAGGAGCAAGTATGACTACCTAATTTATGACAGATGGAACTTGCAAAATACGGACAGAGTATTAATTGTGCTTTCAAGGACTTATAATAAAGAAATAAACTGAAATAAAAAGAAAATAACATTTATACATAGCATATCACACACTTTAATAATATGAAATTTTGAATGGTTCCGTTAGCATATTATTAATATATATTATAGTAGATATTATATTTTAACAAGAATAGATTAATCTAATTAATTCTATGTACCTATTCTTTCTTTACACACACAGACGCTACTCTATTCGATTAGCTTACTAGTACTTTTCTTTTCACACATTCTTCCCTTGTCTTAATTTTGTTTGTTTGTATTTACCTGTTTTCTGTATATATATATTAAGCTATACTTACAGTCTATAATACATTACACACTACATTTAGTTAATCTTATAGTTTATTAGTTTAGATTATAATATTCACATATATGATTCTTAGTTTACACTCTTAATATATTAATTTAGTTAGAGACATAATAATAGATTTGTTAGTAGACACGTTGACAGTTGACATCTTTATTTAATTTGACATTTCATTTTTTTTTTTAGTGACATGAACTAAGTTGACTACAACCTTTGACCATATTATGTGATGCGTAGGCCGATAATCTCGTACATTTTTAGTTTCGGGATGAGAATAATAAATAAAAAAAATCTATGAGATAGATTTTTTTTACCCCGTCGACCAGGGGGATGTTAAGTGAGGATTTCAGATTGTAGCTACTAGGGTAGTGAGAGCTATATTTAACATTGCGCATTTTGGTTTTATATGTTATTGGGTTTTCGCGGTTCAGGGTTTTGAACGCAAAGAATATAGGTCACCTAGATTTTAGGATGATGTTTTCACGTTGTTAAGCTACGACGTGACGACCTTGTAATTGTACCCCTTTTGTAGTGACCGTGGTCCTTGACGGACGGGTTTTGGTGGAAGTCTCCCATGATGATGATAATTATATAAAGGAACTTATTATATGGCACTAGGGTCTGCCTATTATTATTGGATACGATTTACGTCTCAGTTACTGAAGTGGAATATACTTCAATTGGATAGAATGTATCGGGAGCAAGTTGTTTTGAATAAGTATGCAGAATTCATATTGATCGCCTAAGTCAAATTATTCGTTACCGGATTATGGAATCACGTGTAAATAATCTTGATGGTAGGACGACTACAATAAGGTAAACTCATGAGACGTTTTTGTGGGATGTATTTGCTTGATTGATCATGAACTGTTTTAACGGAACTTGTATGCCGTTAATAAATGTAACCTGTGGACTCTCAACTTAGCGGACTTTGTCAAGTGAAATTGCGCTATTGAATACTATCACTGTTGGCCCATGCATTCGTTGTTTACATCTTAGCACGATCTCGCTCTACACTAAGAATAGTCATCACCTGACCAGAGCAATGTATTTCAATGATAAACAAGCCTAAAGCAGGAACTTAGCCTCAAAAATATATTTGTTACCGAAGTCAAAATGCTAACCGAAACCTAGAATGAAACCTGAACAAACTACGGTAACAATGATTAGACAGGCACTGAGGGATCTCAGGAACGAGTTGAGCGGGAGAGATTAAAGCAGTAGTGCTCCCGGAAACGAACGACGCAAGTTTCTTGCCGGCATTTTGCACCTCCACGTTGAACAGACGAGAGCGCTGAACCGCTCGAAAGACGGAGCAAACGGGGAAAGTGATCGGACACAACGAACGGAGATACGGGGAAACAGGGGCGGCATATCTGTCTAGTCTGGCGGTCAGATCCCCGAGAGCCCCTGAAATAAAAAAGGTTGATCAGTGGTCTAGTGCTTTCATTTTATTTCACTGGATTTTGTGTTTATTTTAATCTATTTAATTAAACTCATCCCAAAAGTTCCAGTGGTAAATTTAAATTTCCAAAAAAATAATAGATGCTTAAATGTTAAAGTAACTTTTAAAGTCGCGAAAGAATTTATAATCACTAAATTTAGTTAAGTCCTATATATATAGATGTGTATTTTAACCATTAGACTCGTGATGTGTTTTTCTAAATACACAATTAAATACGCGAGTGTATATAATAGCCTTAACGGTAAATTTATCGCACGTTCGAATATTATTTGATTTTTTAGGTATGATTATGTTGTCATGGGTTTTCTATCTTTTTCTCTAGAATGATCACCTTTGCAATCCCAGCAATAAAGAAATCATTCAGAGTTTCCATACTCGGTTCTTAAACTTCCAGACAGTTAGGTGAGACATTTTTTAAATTTAATCTTGTGGCGGTCCGGTGCAGCCTAGCTATCATAATTACATGAAAGAAAGCCTACTCAAGAACATTTAAATAAACCATCAAAGTAAATTACAATTTGTAAGATAAACTGGAAGATGAACAGTGCCAGTAGCGATATTTTATTTACTGCTCTGTTGTGAGAGAGTATTTTTTTAACCGAACTGTTAAAACTACTTGTCAGTTGCTATCATCACGCCTTGAAGGGATTTTACCTCCAGCAACAAGAAATAAGAGACCACTTCATTTTTCACCCCTGTGTCGAACTGTGTCAGTGCCATCCCATAGACTCCTTTTTATATAATAAAACACAAGAACTCTTAGGCCTTCAAGTCCGGCGATAAGTAGGAATTTTTGCTACCAGCTAACCTCACTACATCTAGGGCGGGACATCGAAGTACCAGACATTTTATATGTCAAGAGTATAATTGCTGTTTATATAATTCTATGGAGTGTCTGATGCTGCAATCGGTAAGTCTGTGTATATCTGAGTGTGGGCCCTCACAGCGTGCATGAATGACAGGAGATTTATTTTTGCAAAACCATTTGTTAACTTGCCTACCGGGTAATACGTTTTTCTGTATACCCTGCATTGTTCTTTTAAGTGGTATAATTTGTTAACTCTGTTTCATACCCCCCACCCCTTTTTTTCTTAGCTTAGTAAAGGGAAGACACAATTGGGATAACAGGATTTTTTTTGTCTACCACCATACCTAATATTGTAACACCTCTTTCAGAGTAATTAAATTCACTGTTGGGTTACATTACCTATGTTCCTGATAAATATCTATCTTTGGACTGGGTTTATCTTTGTCTAATAAGTGGGAAGGACTTAGTCGATATCAATCTTCTTCAACCCCTCCCCACCATTGGTATTTGTATTTTCTGTACTTATATTTTGTTCTGTAACTCATGATAATTGATATTATTGTTTTTAATGCTAATAAACAGCATAAACTTATCTAGTACTGTGTTGGACTACCAAAGCCCAAATTCCCCCTAGTTGTTTAATATAGTTTGTATTCACGTGCATCTGTGTGTTTGAAGCACCAATCGGTGTGAGCACAGGTGTGTGTCTGGAAACTGGCAAATAATTGTTTGACCAGGAGAGCGAAGAGAAGATTGAGAGGAACGATTTGTCGTAAATAAGTCTGTCTTTACTCTTCCCAGCACTATGTGAAGCAACTATTTACTCGCTAACCTTTTTCTATCACAAAGCTTATCAACACCATTCTCCACTCTAACTGGACCACTATTCTAAGACTCATTCTCTCAAAATAAATTTACGACAGTAATGGTGCCAACTTTAATTTGGTACGTGTTAACACATTGAGGTGTGACCAACGTAAAGTGCTTTGCACTTAAAGCCATTGTTTTGACCTCGATTTTATAGGGTTGACTAGGGATAGACATGACATAGTAGGTTGGTATGCTGGGACATGGCAACGCTCTTCCTAGACCCTTCATATTTTGAACTTCGGCCTAGACGGACGTGACTTTTCAATGCTCCCTTTAATGATAGTGATTGTATTGGAGTTCTTTTATTATAGGGCAACAGGGTCTGCCGACTTATGTATGGATACAAATATCGTCTCATTCTATTGATGAATCATCTTCCGTACAATAAGATTTGCAGGGAGTATATAATTAATAAGTATCCAAATTATTATATCGCCAAACTTGTGGTTGTTCTTTACCGAATTATCGACATACGGAATCGCGATTAAATAGCCAGACGTTTTAACGACTGATGAATTAAATATAGGAGACGATCTGGGATTGCTTGAATTGTATGTATATTTGATTAATGCCATGTATTATGGAACTTGTTCTAGTAATAAAATGTATTTATGTGGACTCTTACCACCTAAGGAGTTATCAACTTACTGTGGTTGAAGTTGGTCAGCTTACCCTGAATTCACAAATGACATCTATCAGCACGATTGTTCAAGGAGAAATAAGTTTACAGTAAAGACAAAGAAATACAAACAGATAAAATAATATGAAGCCATCTTTTACTTCTGCAACAAAAGAACCATGTTACAAAAAGAGACTGTAACAATCATCATCATTTTTCAGATCTTCCACTTTTACATCAAACTTACAAATACATCATCATCATGTGTCGGATCTTCCACCTTTACATCAAACTTACAAATACATCATCATCATCATGTGTCAGATCTTCTGCCATTATGTCAAACTTACAAACACATCATCATCATGTGCCAGATCTTTCACCTTTACTTCAAACTTACAGGTACTCACCGAAGGTTATCAAGAGCCCAGACCTGTTACATTTATTTTAAAGATGCCAACAAACATCCATCCTTTTGTGCTACTACTCTGAAATGTTTCTTAAACTTCATAACATCGATCAGAGCATTGCAAAATGTTAACCGCTGTGCCACTGTAACGCTTAAAGCGTTGTTTAAAGTTTTCACCAATAAACTCTATAATTCGACCGTTTAATGCAGTTCATATTTTTAAACGCATAGAATGACTTCCGCTACTATTCAAACAATTAATTTGAGTTTAGTTAAGCAATACATGTGCATGTTTTGATGTTATTATTACAGTTTGTATGACGATGTGCATGTTTCCGTTTTTCTGTTATTGCTACAGAAATAGGTCATGCTTTATATTTACAAATTTTAGGTCTCCTAAGCCAATAATTGTTTCAAACTACTTAGAAACATTTCTGAAATTGTCGATGATTGTATGGTAGCCGCAGTTCGTTATCAAGTACCGGAGTAGGTGCAGAAAAGCTAGACACATTAGATTTAGTTGATGTGTGGGCGTGGTCAATTTCTGAAGATCGAAAAACAACAGAACTAGACCAACAGTAACATCTAATCATCAGCCATGGGTAGAAGATGAAGGTAAAGATACTATTAAATAAATATTAAACACGTGTAAAAGGTTTTTAAATGATGTTATTCTTCTTCATTTGTTTGAATATTACGTAATGCAATATTGCACTTTTTTTTTTTGTCTTATAAAGGACCACAGTAAAAGTTTGTGTGAAAACATTACTATTTGTGGCCAAAATCATTGTATTATTACTTTGTAAATGGATATCAATGCTACAAAAGATACTATATATAAATATATATATATATATATATATATATATATATATATATATATATATATATATATATATATATATATATATATATATATATATATATATATTCTGTCTATTGCCCTACAATTTAATATATAATATGTACATGTGTCATGAAATGGATTTAAGACTAGGGACTGTCTACATATAGTGACAAGACACTAGTGAGAAGAAAGACTGAAAAGATAGATTTTAGAAGACAATGATAGTGAAATGTGAACAGTTGACACTATTGGCTCCGAGGTTAAGAACCGAGGTTGATTCTTTCCTCGCCACTTCGGACGTCTTATGTGCTATAGTTGTCAACGACCTCTAGCTACCCTAAGGGGATAAGGCTACATCAAGATACACAACCACCAAGATACAGACAACATATAACTACTGTACTTAAATGAAATGACTGATGCCAGCTAACAATTATACAAGTTTTTGTTTTACACCTATTAAACAAACAAAAAACTCATATACATGTCAAATACATAAAGTGCGAGGGTGCACACCTGGAACAAAAATCAAGCACAATTAAAAAATGCATCAACCCCAACCTTTCTCCCACAATTGCAACCTGTATGGGGACAGAAGTTTGGATTAAACAAAATAAACCACACTGCACTTGGTGGGGTCTCAGATGTCGAGCCTCCACTTCACCACTATTCTACTTTAAATTCTAAGTACACAGTCGCCTGGGACTACTATGAAGTGCCTACGCCAACTCTGCACAGACCTCGTTTCCACACGGACTCTCCTGAAATCTCAACACTGCTGTACAATTAACTCTTCTAGAACTTCACCAGCTGTCCTCTGCTACACGCTACTCTTAAATAACTTTGCTCTCAGTTCTGTCTATCTGCTGTGACTTCTGTGGAGAGTATGGTCACCCTCTCTCTCTCCATCATTCTTGAACTGATGACTAAGATTTAACAGAATCCCACTGGATTCTAAACCGGAACTGTAGCTGGTTTCTCCATACACCTCTGACGTTACCTGCCCGAATTCCCTCTAACAGGGGTGATGGGCCTTCGGCGTTATTATGGCCGGGACGAAGCAAAATAATTACGACAACGCTGGCAGCATGCCAAATTCGCGTGTGTAACAGAATGAGCTTAGCGCTCAGGATTTATCCACAAATCCTATTTACTGGAGAAAGATCTTCCCTGTCTGGGAAACCGTATTTTTCCGTTCTTCGTCCGCCTCTAGCAATATCTCAAACCCTGTCTGAGATGCAAACTTTTGCCATGGGGAAAGTTATGGGGAACTTCCGCTCTATCCCACAGCCACGATGCCTGCTGTTTAGACAGAAAAAATGCAACAGCTAAACACACAGTAATAATACATTTCTAATAACATATAACTCCCTGACATACAAAATAATTTCCTTTAAAATTACATCTCGCGTCTTCTGAATACACAGAACAACAATGCACAACCAAATAACGTATAACCAGTTTACGCCAGCATCTGCTTACTGCCAAGTTATAAATAACCCAGGTTATCAATTACCTGTAGTTCAACCATGTGTTGACGCATTTTCGCAACCACGTGCTCCTGCATTAATATTCATTAAATGATAGCACCCACGTGCTTTTCTCCCCTTCACAACTCTTAACATCGTCTCGAATAAATATTCAGCAACAAACACACCCACGTGCTTACGCATTACAGTAATTACACCTCTTTCACTCCCGTCCACAGACAGATGTGAAACAATATAAATAACTAGCAGCATTACACTCTCTATACAATCACAAATACCCAGGCTACCGCCATTCTGTAAATAAATAAAATTCGCAGATGCTGGTTTCTTTACAGACCTGCTTTGAAATAAATCCAAAGCCCGCCCGTAACATAACTTTTAAACCATCTTAAATACCGCTATTCCTTCAATAAGGAATTACTGGACCTATTACGTTTCTCAAGCCTATCACTAGGATAGTATTTGATGGCTCTGGCGTTAAGAATTAAATTTAACCTTAACTTCTCAAGAAACTTTAGTCATCGGCCTAGAAAAATTAAAATAAAGTTACCACGAAAAATGTAAGCTTACCAAAACTCAAATTTCCCCACTGAAAGGCAAATGACAGTTTTGACTCAGGCGCGCGGCTGGCAATTTACAATAAAGAGACCAAGCTATGAATTTCGAGCGTATATAGTCATGGACCCACGCGGTGACCTCTGACGTCCTTTGCGCTGCTTTGTTTTAAGCCCAATGAACGCTCTGCTTTTCAAATGCAGTTAGATCTCAGCCAATCAGAATCTTAAACCATTCTGATGCAACCGGTTACTATTGCGTGCATGGGCTTTAGACAAAGAAACGGGATTAAGCTCTGCCCTCTACTGTCTAATGAAGCAAAAATGTCCGAAATATATATATATATATATATATATATATAATCCCGAAAATGCGTCTATATGCGTGCAATAGCTTTAAAAAGACTACAACTGATGCCAATCTGATCTAGGCTCTATAGTACTTCCTCTAGAATAATAATGCAACAGTTCCCTACACACCAACACTAAACAAGACTTACTAGTCATAGAGAAGGAACATAGATGCAGATACTATGAAACGTCACCGTAATCTCATGGAAAAACGTAAATAAAGAGAAGGAGAAGAAACATAGGGAAGGATTACCTGTAATCCCTCCTAGAAATGCAAGGAGAAAAAGACATGGGCCATTTGAAAGACAGAATTTCAGTACTTTCATCACATCACTCCCCCTTCAAAGATTGAGCATCGATCTCACTACTGAAATCTCTGTGTTTCACACTGGCCCTTATTCCTGTCTACCAAGCTGTCTGTGAGCGATTCCTCCTCTTACGTTTCTTCTTTCCTCTTTCTCTCTTCGAACAAACTCCTATGCTCCGTTGGGAGAGTTGCTCTCTCTTCAGACCTGTGCCGTGTAATGGCGGGTCTGGACTGTCCTTTGCTGTGACCATCAAAAGGTTGTCTTGGTCAGCTGACGTGACGGACTGGCGCTGTGGTGGCCTGGCGATGGCGACTACATCGCTGTGCGTCTGCGGGGTTATGACTGCTGGTGCAGTGCAAAAACGATGCAACATCTCGGGTTCCTCTGATGTACAGCCGCCGCTTGCTTGCTGGGTTTCTATTGAATCCTGACTGATCTCAATAGCTTCTACCTTTGAAGAAAGGTAGGTAATATCTGCCCCTGGCAGTGGTTCTGGACTCGCTCTCCCCCTACCAATATGAAGCGGGACAGAGCTCTCCAATATAGCTCCTTGCGACGTTGTAAGGCAGTTTTCCTCACTAATTCCTGGCCTGGAAAGTTCGTGAGATGCCCGTATAGTCTCAGAGAGTCCTCCGTCCGAAACTCTGGTATGTCCCTCACTTGAGGAAGCTAATAACATCGGGGGCCTAATTCCCGACAACAAAGAATGTACTTCCCGAATCAGAGGCGTCACCACTGTTTGGCCGGTTGGCTGAACAGGGCTGGCAGGCGAATTCGCCTCTGCAAATAACATACTACTGTCGTTAGAGGTGTTGAATCTTTCCTTAGCACGACAGCTATGTTTGAGCTCGCTCGGGGCTCCGTGAATTAGGGGTTCTCCTTTTTCGCTTATCTGGCCTGTAGTAGGCCCCCTTGCATAAGCAAGGATCGGTGCGGATGGGTTTCCCAAAACTAAATATGGGTTTCCCAGAATGAAGTCATAGGCGGGCTGTGCCATCACAGCTGCCTTGATGGTGCCAGACACGAACTTACATTTCACCTCAATATTGGCTACGGGGAAGCACTGTGAGGCCCCTTTCCTTAAAACTCCACCAATTTTCACTTTTTCTCTGGTCATCTGCCAGGGCTTCACCAGATGTCGGGCAACTATGCTGGGGTATGTAAGCCCGCTGTCAGAAAAACATGTAGTCTCCATCCCGTTCACTTCTGCTGGTCCGCTGTTGGAGAACAACTTATCTGACTTGAAGGATTTCCACTTATTCCCTTTTGCCACCCTCACAGGCCTTAAACAAGCCACCTGATGAGTGGGTTGTTTGTTCGGGCACCTTGATGTCCAATGAGAGGTAGTCCAACAGAACCTGCAATATCTCTCATTATCTCCCCGGTTCCTGATGGGTTCCTGAGAAGTTGGCCCCTGTGTTCTGTTATGCGGCTGGGAGCGCAGGTCATGACTTGGAGGGGGCTCCTTTCGAGACGGCCCTTGCTGCTGGTGAGCTGAAGAGGAAGGCGAAGGCGATGACGATTCTCCTTTGTCTGGGGCTGGCAGGTCAGTGTGTTTTCTTTTCTGGCCCAGTACTTCGGCCTGTGCCGACTGGAACCTTTCGGCAAATAGAATAATCTGGTCCAGTTGCTGTGCGCCCTGCTCCGCCAGGTACTTTCTTAAGTCCGGAGACATGTTGGCCTTAATCTGTTCGCACAGAACTAACTCTTCCAATCCTTCAAAAGATTTAGCCAAACCCGACAACTCTCTCCAGCGAGTGAGATAATTCCTCAGCCTCTCTGCGAACTGGGGAAAACTTTCTCCTTTCTCCAGACGACTCCCGAAACATCGTTTGGCACTTCCGGGGAGTCCATTGGAATCGCTGTAGCAGGGCGTTCCGCAGTGCCTCAAAGTTATTCTGGTATCTACTAGCATCTTGTTATAGACATCGTACGCCTGGTTCTTCAGCGACTGAGATAATTTGAGACACCAAAGACTATCATCCAGCCCGTATGCCTTTGCCCTCCTTTCGAATTTTTCCAAAAATACCTCAATTTTCTCATTTCCGTTAGGAAAAAAGTCCATCGGAAAATTCATGGCTGCCATCCGGGCGCCTCCGTTTCCTGAGGTGTCTGTTGCCACTGTTCCGGGGGAATCTCCGTTAGCCGAACTGTCCTCCGAAGATCTATGTTGCAGTTCTAATGAACGCATGGCAAGTACATGCTGCCTTTCTGCTGCCTTCTCTCTTTCCTGTGCTTCCCTTTCTGCTGCCTTTTCCTTCTCTTGCGCTTCACTTTCTGCTGCCTTCTCCCTCTCTTGCGCTTCCATTTTCCGAAGTTCCATCTCGGCTTTTCTCTCCGCTGCCTTCTTCTCCTTCACTTGCTGATTAAGCCTATCATTCTCCCTCATTATAAAGGCCTTAGTTTCCTCTTTGTCCATACCCATGTCCTGAGCAGCCTCGCGCCAGGCAGCTCGTAACCTGGCCATATCTGCCATCTTACGTGTGAATTGTTGTAATCTCACGACCACAGAAAATGACAAAAGAATAAAACAAAAGGAAGGAACTACCTGTTACCTGCTAGGAATATGCTGTCGCAAAAATCCGCACTCAGACTAGCACCAAGTCTGACTAATAACTACCTGAAAAAAATTCAAGTTATCCAGCTACCCAAAACCCGAATTTACTTTCCTGTCAAGAAAAAAATTCGATTAGCCATCAATTACCTCTAAGTCATAAACAACCTTACTACAACTACCATCTAAACTAACTGTAACCTGTGGAAAAAAATTATAGCTGGATCAGTCTTAATATAGCTCAAGTCTATGGGATTTTATAAAGAAAATATATTTCCAGAACTTTCCTATAGAGACAATTTATGAATATAAATAAAGTCACAGAATTGATCCCATGGACGATAGCCACCCACTTGGTTTCTCCATACACCTCTGACGTTACCTGCCCGAATTCCCTCTAACAGATATGAAGGGCCCTCGTCGTTATTATGGCCGGGACGAAGCGAAATAATTACGACAACGCTGGCAGCATGCCAAATTCGCGTGTATAACAGAAAGAGCTTAGCGCTCAGGATTTATCCACAAATCTTATTTACTGGAGAAAGATCTTCCCTTTCTGGGAAACCGTATTTTTCCGTTCTTCGTCCGCCTCTAGCAATATCTCAAACCCTGTCTGAGATGCAAACTTTTGCCATGGGGAAAGTTATGGGGAACTTCCGCTCTATCCCACAGCCACGATGCCTGCTGTTTAGACAGAAAAAATGCAACAGCTAAACACACAGTAATAATACATTTCTAATAACATATAACTCCCTGACGAACCCTTAAGTCTTTAACACTTAAGTCTCACCCGTCTATAATCATAACAGCTCCCCTACTCTCTTCCCACCATACAAAAATCATGCCAACAACAGTCAGCTCCTCCACTCAACTCCCTTCTCTCCCATGAGCCCCAAAGTAAACATCACCCGGTAATAAAATACCGCCGACCGTCTGACCTAGGGTTCTGCATGACTGGTTACAATACCAACAGTTTTCTACTGAGGGCCTCCTACCTGTCCAAAAAATACTTTGGCTCACTTCTTACGCTGATACTACATGCAGCAATAATTAACCCAAATAAAATATCTCTAGGAATCATATTCCCGTTCAGAAAAATTAGATCACATAAAATGTAATACAAAATAATTTCCTTTAAAATTACATTTCATGTCTTCTGAATACACAGAACAACAATGCACAACCAAATAACGTATAACCAGTTTACGCCAGCATCTGCTTACTGCCAAGTTATAAATAACCCAGGTTATCAATTACCTGTAGTTCAACCACGTGTTGCCGCATTTTCGCAACCACGTGCTCCTGCATAAATATTCATTAAATGATAGCACCCACGTGCTTTTCTCCCCTTCACAACTCTTAACATCGTCTCGAATAAATATTCAGCAACAAACACACCCACGTGCTTACGCATTACAGTAATTACGCCTCTTTCACTCCCGACGACAGATGTTGTAACAATATTTTAAATAAATAAAATTCGCAGATGCGGGTTTCTCTACAGACCTGCTTTGAAATAAATCCAAAGCCCGCCCGTAACATAACTTTTAAACCATCTTAAATACCGCTATTCCTTCAATAAGGAATTACTAGACCTATTACGTTTTTCAAGCCTATCACTAGGATAGTATTTGATGGCTCTGGCGTTAAGAATTAAATTTAACCTTAACTTCTCAAGAAACTTTAGTCATCGGCCTAGAAAAATTAAAATAAAGTTACCACGAAAAATGTAAGCTTACCAAAACTCGAATTTCCCCACTGAAAGGCAATCGACAGTTTTGACTCAGGCGCGCGGCTGGCAATTTACAATAACGAGACCAAGCTATGAATTTCGAGCGTATATATAATCATGGAGCCACGCGCTGACCTCTGACTCCATTTGCGCTGCTTTGTTTTAAGCCCAATGAACGTTCGGCCTTTCAAATGCACGTAGATCTCAGCCAATCAGAATCTTAAACCATTCTGAAGCAACCGGTTACTATTGCGTGCATTGGCGTTAGACAAAGAAACGGGATTAAGCTCTGCCAGGGCTTCACCAGATGTCGGGCAACTATGCTGCGGTATGTAAGCCCGCTGTCAGAAAAACATGTAGTCTCCATCCCGTTCACTTCTGCTGGTCCGCTGTTGGAGAACAACTTATCTGACTTGAAGGATTTCCACTTATTCCCTTTTGCCACCCTCACAGGCCTTAAACAAGCCACCTGATGAGTGGGTTGTTTGTTCGGGCACCTTGATGTCCAATGAGAGGTAGTCTGACAGAACCTGCAATATCTCTCATTATCTCCCCGGTTCCTGATGGGCTCCTGAGAAGTTGGCCCCTGTGTTCTGTTATGCGGCTGGGAGCGCAGGTCATGACTGGGAGGGGGCTCCTTTCGAGACGGCCCTTGCTGCTGGTGAGCTGAAGAGGAAGGCGAAGGCGATGACGATTCTCCTTTGTCTGGGGCTGGCAGGTCAGTGTGTTTTCTTTTCTGGCCCAGTACTTCGGCCTGTGCCGACTGGAACCTTTCGGCAAATAGAATAATCTGGTCCAGTTGCTGTGCGCTTTGCTCCGCCAGGTACTTTCTTAAGTCCGGAGACATGTTGGCCTTAATCTGTTCGCACAGAACTAACTCTTCCAATCCTTCAAAAGATTTAGCCAAACCCGACAACTCTCTCCAGCGAGTGAGATAATTCCTCAGCCTCTCTGCGAACTGGGGAAAACTTTCTCCTTTCTCCAGACGACTTTCCCGAAACATCGTTTGGCACTTCCGGGGAGTCCATTGGAATCGCTGTAGCAGGGCGTTCCGCAGTGCCTCAAAGTTATTCTGGTCATCTACTAGCATCTTGTTATAGACATCGTACGCCTGGTTCTTCAGCGACTGAGATAATTTGAGACACCAAAGACTATCATCCAGCCCGTATGCCTTTGCCCTCCTTTCGAATTTTTCCCAAAATACCTCAATTTTCTCATTTCCGTTAGGAAAAAAGTCCATCGGAAAATTCATGGCTGCCATCCGGGCGCCTCCGTTTCCTGAGGTGTCTGTTGCCACTGTTCCGGGGGAATCTCCGTTAGCCGAACTGTCCTCCGAAGATCTATGTTGCAGTTCTAATGAACGCATGGCAAGTACATGCTGCCTTTCTGCTGCCTTCTCTCTTTCCTGTGCTTCCCTTTCTGCTGCCTTTTCCTTCTCTTGCGCTTCACTTTCTGCTGCCTTCTCCCTCTCTTGCGCTTCCATTTTCCGAAGTTCCATCTCGGCTTTTCTCTCCGCTGCCTTCTTCTCCTTCACTTGCTGATTAAGCCTATCATTCTCCCTCATTATAAAGGCCTTAGTTTCCTCTTTGTCCATACCCATGTCCTGAGCAGCCTCGCGCCAGGCAGCTCGTAACCTGGCCATATCTGCCATCTTACGTGTGAATTGTTGTAATCTCACGACCACAGAAAATGACAAAAGAATAAAACAAAAGGAAGGAACTACCTGTTACCTGCTAGGAAATTTAACCTGTCTGAAAAAAATTCAAGTTATCCAGCTACCCAAAACCCGAATTTACTTTCCTGTCAAGAAAAAAATTCGATTAGCCATCAATTACCTCTAAGTCATAAACAACCTTACTACAACTACCATCTAAACTAACTGTAACCTGTGGAAAAAAGTTATAGCTGGATCAGTCTTAATATAGCTCAAGTCTATGGGATTTTATAAAGAAAATATATTTCCAGAACTTTCCTATAGAGACAATTTATGAATATAAATAAAGTCACAGAATTGATCCCATGGACGATAGCCACCCACTTTGTCACGAAATGGATTTAAGACTAGGGACTGTCTACATATAGTGACAAGACACTAGTGAGAAGAAAGACTGAAAAGATAGATTTTAGAAGACAATGATGGTGAAATGTGAACAGTTGACACTATTGGCTCCGAGGTTAAGAACCGAGGTTGATTCTTTCCTCGCCACTTCGGACGTCTTATGTGCTATAGTTGTCAACGACCTCTAGCTACCCTAAGGGGATAAGGCTACATCAAGATACACAACCACCAAGATACAGACAACATATAACTACTGTACTTAATGAAATGACTGATGCCAGCTAACAATTATACAAGTTTTTATTTTACACCTATTAAACAAACCAAAAAACTCATATACATGTCAAATACATAAAGTGCGAGGGTGCACACCTGGAACAAAAATCAAGCACAGTTAAAAATGCATCAACCCAAACCTTTCTCCCACAATTGCAACCTGTATGGGGACAGAAGTTTGGATTAAACAAAATAAACCACACTGCACTTGGTGGGGTCTCAGATGTCGAGCCTCCACTTCACCACTATTCTACTTTAAATTCTAAGTACACAGTCGGCTGGGACTACTATGAAGTGCCTACGCCAACTCTGCACAGACCTCGTTTCCACACGCTCTCCTGAAATCTCAACACTGCTACAAATCTAACTCTTCTAGAACTTCACCAGCGGTCCTCTGCTACACTCTACTCTTAAATAACTTTGCTCTCAGTTCTGTCTGTCTGCTGTGACTTCTGTGGAGAGTATGGTCACCCTCTCTCTCTCCACCGTTCTGGAACTGATGACTAAGATTTAACAGAACCCCACTGGATTCTGGACTGGAACTGTAGCTGGTTTCTCCATACACCTCTGACGTTACCTGCCCGAATTCCCTCTAACAGATATGAAGGGCCCTCGTCGTTATTATGGCCGGGACGAAGTGAAATAATTACGACAACGCTGGCAGCATGCCAAATTCGCGTGTATAACAGAAAGAGCTTAGCGCTCAGGATTTATCCACAAATCTTATTTACTGGAGAAAGATCTTCCCTTTCTGGGAAACCGTATTTTTCCGTTCTTCGTCCGCCTCTAGCAATATCTCAAACCCTGTCTGAGATGCAAACTTTTGCCATGGGGAAAGTTATGGGGAACTTCCGCTCTATCCCACAGCCACGATGCCTGCTGTTTAGACAGAAAAAATGCAACAGCTAAACACACAGTAATAATACATTTCTAATAACATATAACTCCCTGACTAACCCTTAAGTCTTTAACACTTAAGTCTCACCCGTCTATAATCAATACAGCTCCCCTACTCTCTTCCCACCATACAAAAATCATGCCAACAACAGTCCGCTCCTCCACTCAACTCCCTTCTCTCCCATGAGCCCCAAAGTAAACATCACCCGGTAATAAAATACCGCCGACCGTCTGACCTAGGGTTCTGCATGACTGGTTACAATACCAACAGTTTTCTACTGAGGGCCTCCTACCTGTCCAAAAAATACTTTGGCTCACTTCTTACGCTGATACTACATGCAGCAATAATTAACCCAAATAAAATATCTCTAGGAATCATATTCCCGTTCAGAAAAATTAGATCACATAAAATGTAATACAAAATAATTTCCTTTAAAATTACATTTCATGTCTTCTGAATACACAGAACAACAATGCACAACCAAATAACGTATAACCAGTTTACGCCAGCATCTGCTTACTGCCAAGTTATAAATAACCCAGGTTAACAATTACCTGTAGTTCAACCACGTGTTGCCGCATTTTCGCAACCACGTGCTCCTGCATTAATATTCATTAAATGATAGCACCAACGTGCTTTTATCCCCTTCACAACTCTTAACATCGTCTCGAATAAATATTCAGCAACAAACACACCCACGTGCTTACGCATTACAGTAATTACGCCTCTTTCACTCCCGTCCACAGACAGATGTGTAACAATATAAATAACTAGCAGCATTACACTCTCTATACAATCACAAATACCCAGGCTGCCGCCATTCTGTAAATAAATAAAATTCGCAGATGCGGGTTTCTCTACAGACCTGCTTTGAAATAAATCCAAAGCCCGCCCGTAACATAACTTTTAAACCATCTTAAATACCGCTATTCCTTCAATAAGGTATTACTGGACCTATTACGTTTTTCAAGCCTATCACTAGGATAGTATTTGATGGCTCTGGCGTTAAGAATTAAATTTAACCTTAACTTCTCAAGAAACTTTAGTCATCGGCCTAGAAAAATTAAAATAAAGTTACCACGAAAAATGTAAGCTTACCAAAACTCGAATTTCCCCACTGAAAGGCAATCGACAGTTTTGACTCAGGCGCGCGGCTGGCAATTTACAATAACGAGACCACGCTATGAATTTCGAGCGTATATATAATCATGGTTAGAAAGAACAGAAGATGTGTAGACCATATATTCACTCTCAGGAACATTATAGAGCAGTGCTCAGAATGGCAAAGACAGCTTTACATAAATTTTGTTGATTTTGAAAAGGCTTTTGACAGCATACATAGGGACAGTTTATGGAAAATACTGAGGGCTTATGGAATTCCAAGCTGCATAGTGTCTATCATAAAAAGCCTCTATGCCAACTTTACGTGTAGTGTTGGGCAGAGCAGCCTAACCTTCGAGGTGAAGACAGGAGTACGACAGGGATGCCTCTTATCAACCACTCTATTTTTAACAGTCATAGACTGGGTGATGCGCCAGACAACAGAGGGCAGTCCAAGAGGAATAAGATGGACTACATTTTCTACATTGGAAGATCTGGAATATGCAGATGACATTGCACTGCTGGCACATTCACATCAACACATCCAGGAAAAAACGGATAGACTCAATAAAATTAGCCAGCAGGTGGGCTTGAACATCAATTTAAAGAAGTCTGAGGTCATGACGCTCAATGTGAGCAACCCTGAGCCCATATCAGTAAGGAATCAGCAACTGGTACAGACAGATCCCTTCACATACCTAGGAAGCATAGTAACACCAGACGGTGGGGCAGGCAAAGACATCAACATCAGAATGAATAATGCAAGAACAGCCTTCTTTAGCCTAAATAACATCTGGAAGTCCTCCCAATACAGCACAAGCACAAAATTAAGATTATTCCAGAGTTGCGTGCTTTCTGTGCTTCTCTATGGTGCAGAATGCTGGAGAGTCACAGAGAAGGAAATGTCAAAATTGTCCTCTTTCCACACAACATGCCTAAGAAAAATTCACCGCATCTTTTGGCCGAATACCATCACGAACCAAGATCTGCTTACTCGTAGCAAGCAAGAGGACATGCACACCATCATAGCTGGCAGACGCTGGAGCTGGGTTGGTCATGTCCTCAGAAGAGACCCCGATGCCATCACAAGAACAGCTATGTTTTGGACCCCTGAATGAAAGCGAAAGAGAGGCCGACCAAAAACAACTTGGCGGAGGACTGTGGAGGCTGAGATGCAAAGAATGAACCAGAGTTGGTTCACTGTACGAAGGATGGCCACCGACCGTGCAAAGTGGAATCAATTTGTTGTTGCCCTACAAGACGCCACTAGGCATGATGGCCACTGACTGCTTTGACGGTCGGTGGTTAACGATCGAAGAAGAAGAAGATATAATCATGGACCCACGCGCTGACCTCTGACGTCATTTGCGCTGCTTTGTTTTAAGCCCAATGAACGCTCGGCCTTTCAAATGCAGTTAGATCTCAGCCAATCAGAATCTTAAACCATTCTGATGCAACCGGTTACTATTGCGTGCATTGGCGTTAGACAAAGAAACGGGATTAAGCTCTGCCCTCTACTGTCTAATGAAGCAAAAATGTCCGATATATATATATATATATATATATATATATATATATATATATATATATATATATATATATATATATATATATATATATATATATATATATATATATATATATATATATATATATATATATATATATATATAATCCCGAAAATGCGTCTATATGCGTGCAATAGCTTTAAAAAGACTACAACTGGTGCCAATCTGATCTAGGCTCTATAGTACTTCCTCTAGAATAATAATGCAACAGTTCCCTACACACCAACACTAAACAAGACTTACTAGTCATAGAGACGGAACATAATGCAGATACTATGAAACGTCACCGTAATCTCACTGAAAAACGTAAATAAAGAGAAGGAGAAGAAACATGGGGAAGGATTTTCTTTGTCTTTTGTCCTCGTAAGACGAATCACCTTTTTTCGATATTTTTTTCAAACCCATCCATTGGAAGGATTACCTGTAATCCCTCCTAGAAATGCAAGGAGAAAAAGACATGGGCCATTTGAAAGACAGAATCTCAGTACTTTCATCACAACATGTTCACAGAAATGTTGTACGGTACATCAAATTTACACTAAAAGATAGTACACTTAACCGCTTAGAATTCTTAAAACAAATAATTACGAAACAGGGTGGAAAATAATTACAGAAGCAAACATTCTTCATCATTGTATGTCAGAACTTTCACATTTACTTTAAACACACAAACATTTATCAGCATCATGTGTATGAACGTTCACATTTAACTTCAAAAACAAATTTAAAACAATTATTTTAAACACAGGCTTTTAATGCACTAAAAAGCCAAACAAAATGTGTCAAGTAGTTTATAGCTTGCATTAAAAATGTAAAATCAAATTGACAAAAAGCCTGGGGCGCAGATTCTATGTGAAATTAACTTCTGCTTTATACTTCATTAGATACCTATGTATAAAATATATGACAAGAGCTATAGCTGTGTCCGAATGTTCACATTACTTTTAACATACAGGCAAGAACCTCATCATCATCATGTGTCAGAACTACTTTTAACATACAGGCAAGAACCTCATCATCATCATGTGTCAGAACCTTCACACTTACTTTAAATACACAAGCATTTTTCAGCATGATATGTAAAAATGTTCACATTTAACTTCAAAAATGTAGTTACAGATTCATCACCCTGTCTCCAAACTCTCACATTAACTTGAAAAATACAGACAGGCATTAATCATTATGGGTCAGAACTTGCACAGGTACTTTAAAACAGAGATGCATTCATCATCATCATGTCTCATAATTTTTTCCAGTTACTTTAAAAAGACAACCATTCATCACTATCACGTGTCATAACTTTCCCAGTTACTTTAAAAATACAAGCATTGATTATAATCGTGTGTAAGAACTATTACATTAACTTGAAGCACACATTTACGACCTAATTATCATCATATGTCAGAACTCCCGTTTAAATTTAAACATACATAAATAATCCATCATTATTATGTGCTAGCACTCTCACACTCACCCGTGTGTTACCGGGGCCCGAAAGGGGAGCAAAGAATAGTAACACTGTCCCCTGCCAAGCATGTCGTAGAAGGCGACTAAGGAGGGTTGGGCATGGGGCCGGTTACACCATCCTGTAAAAAAAATTTAAACCACAAAAAAACTTCAACAAATATGGACAAGTCAAATAAAGAAAATAAAACACAGCCATCCAAGACAGGGGAAGGTCCTCTCGCGGGGAGGCGTATGATGCAACACAGAGAAAGCCGAAAGGAATCTGTGTTGCTGACTGACCTTCTTTCTTCTAGGAGAACTTCCAGATTTGGCACCTGGAATGTTCGGACATTGAACGAACAAGGGAAAGTGGCACAGGTGGCAGCAGAAATGAGGGAATACAAAATCGAGGTTCTGGGAATGTGTGAAACAAAGTGGAAGGGGGTAGACAGGAAGAAACTCATCACAGGTGAATTGGTGCTGTCCTCGGGGCACGAAGACGGGGGTTCACACCGCAGTGAAGGGGTGGCTCTTGTGTTGTCTGGGGAGGCACAGAGGGCACTCATTGAGTGGGAAGCTGTGGGACCCAGAGTGATAACAGCTATTTTCAAAACAGCTAAAAAGAAAATTCATGTCAATGTCATCCAATGTTATGCACCAGCTGATGACGGAGAAGAGTCTGTGAAGGAAGCATTTTATACTGAACTACAGGAAATTATGGATAGAGTAAAAAGAGGAGACATCATAGTTTTGATGGGTGACATGAATGCAGGGATAGGTACAGTCAATACCGGATTTGAAGAAGTCATGGGAAAACATGGGCTGGGAGTGGTGAATGAAAATGGAGAACTATTCGCAAACTTCTGTGCTTCAAATCAACTGGCTATAGGAGGAAGCATGTTTCCACATAAGAGAATACACAAGGCAACATGGATATCACCAGACCATGGAACAGAGAGTCAGATCGATCATATATGCATGGAGAAGAAGTTTGGATCATCATTGCGGGATGTAGGGGTATATTGAGGAGCAGATGTGGCGTCGGATCACCATCTTCTGATAGCCAAAGTGGAAGTGAAACTCGGGAGATATGTGGCAGTGCAAAATTGTAGACAACAGTTTAATGTAGGACAGCTGGGAAATCAAGAAACAAGAGACAAATTTGCGGTCACAGTATCCAACAAATTCCAAGTGCTCCAGCAGTTGGAAGATGTGGGGAGTACGGAGGACTATTGGCAGCGGGTCAAAACGGTGTGGAGGGAGACATGTGAAGAAATGCTGGGGAAGGGGGAAAGACAACAGGGGGCATGGGTGGCAACAGAGGCCATCAGTAAGATAGGGGATAGAAAAAACGGGAGGGCAGAGTTAAACACAAGCAAGGCCAGAGGTTCCGGGGCCAGGGCTCGGGAAGTGTACACAGAGGCGGACGAACAAGTAAAGAGAAGTATCAAGAGAGACAGGGGGGGGGGTATATTGGGGAGTTGGCGGGAGAGGCAGGGGGTGCTGCAGCCGAGGGAAATGTGAGAGAACTGTATGGCAGCGCGGAGAGGCTAGCAGGGAGGTACGGGCAAACAAGTTGCCTCATAAAAGATAAGAATGGGAAACTGCTCAGCAATATACAAGAGCAAATGAAGAGGTGGACGGAATATTTTGGGGACCTTCTCGGTAGACCAGCTCCACAGGGCCCGCCGGGCGTCCAGCCGGCGGAGGAAGAGCTGCAGATTGACGGTGAAAGACCAACGAAGGGGGAGATAAGGGGGGCCATAAGGCTTCTGAGAGATGGAGGGGCGTCTGGGCCTGATGGCATTCCAGCGGGGGCCGTCGGGGCAGATGTCGACACGGCTACAGAGATGTTATATGGGTTGCTTGGTGGGGTCTGGGAGGGGGAAGAGATGCCGGCGGGGTGGAGGGAGGGATATCTGGTTGGGTTGCCTGGGAGGGGAGATCTACGGGAGTGCACAAATTATAGAGGAATAGTGTTGCTATCAGTGCCGGGAGAGGTGTTGGACAGGATTGTCCTTGGGAGATTGGGGGAGTCCATGGACGGGAGATTGAGAGATGAACAGGCAGGTTTTCGACAGGACAGATCATGTGCAGACCAGATGGCCACTTTGAGAATAGTGGTTGAACAAAGTCTGGAATGGAATTCACCACTGTACATCGGATTTGTGGAATACGAAAAAGCATTTGACGGTGTGGACAGAGAATCACTTTGGAAATTGATGAGGCGTTGTGGAGTTCCCCTGAGGATCATTAATTTAATAAAGAAAACCTATGAAGACATGACGTGCAGAGTTCTTCGTGAGGGACAGCTTACGGAGCCATTTGGGGTGGGAGCAGGAGTGCGACAGGGATGCCTCTTGTCTCCATTTCTTTTCTTGCTGGCAATGGATTGGGTTGTGGGATCATCGACGGCACACAACGGGGGTGGAGTCCAGTGGACTCTGACTGGGCAGTTGGATGATCTGGATTTTGCTGATGACTTGGCTCTCCTGTCCCATGGCCGTAATCAGATGCAGGACGGGTTGAAAACACTCGATGGGAGGTCACAGCAATTGGGTCTGGGAATTCACAGGGAAAAGACAAAAATAATGCGAATAAATGCAGGTAGTGAAAACAGGGTTGAACTTGGGGAGACACCAGTACAAGATGTGGAGTCGTACACATATCTTGGCAGTAGTGTAGACAGAGTTGGAGGGACGGACAGCGATATCAAAATGAGAATACAAAAGGCAAGAGGAGCATTCATTGCATTGGGAGATATATGGAGATCAAGAGAGGTAGGATCCAACGCGAAAATGGGAATCTTCGGCTCAAGTGTGAGGTCGGTCCTGTTGTGTGGCTCGGAGGCATGGAGAACGGCAGAGACAGCGGCCAAAAAGCTACAGACTTTCATGGATGGGTGCTTGCGTAGAATAGAGGGATTAAAATGGTATGACAAGGTTACCAATGTGGAACTGATGACAAGAACTGGACAAGTGCCAGTGGAACAAGAGATGAGAAGAAGACGATGGCGATGGATAGGACACACACTGAGGAAACCTGTTGATAGCATTACAAGGCAGTCCTTGTTCTGGAACCCCCAGGGCAAGAGAGGCAGAGGAAGACCAAGAAGTACGTGGAGAAGAGAGTTGGAAACAGAGGTGAAAATGATGAGGAGAACATGGAAAGAACTTGAGATGATGGCACGTGACAGGAGGACTTGGCATGTGTTTGTTGAAGGCCTATGCTCCTTTGGGAGTGGAGGGTTATGAACTCTCACACTGACATTAAACGTACAGTTAAGGGTACATTCTCATCATGAGCCAGACATTTCACACCAGCTTTAAACATACAGGCCAGGACTCATCATTATCAAGTTTTAGAATGTTCAGATTGACTGTAAACATAAAGACGTTTTCTGAATTCATGCAATTACAATCATATACCTCTCATGTGTTGGGTGGTTGGAGTGACTAAGAGGTGTGGTGTCTGCCTCGAATTCTAAAGGTACCGGGTTCGATTCCCAGTAGAGGGAAAATAAATTACGGTTTTAGAACCAGTAGTCCCAATACTTTTCATCTGGTCTCCTGGGTAGTGAGATCTCCTGGGTAGTGAGATCTCCTGGGTAGTGAGATCTCCTGGGTAGTGAGATCTCCTGGGTAGTGAGATCTCCTGGGTAGTGAGATCTCCTGGGTAGTGAGATCGGATGATTATTTTTCTCGGATAATGGCGAAAAAATAGGAGGCCCCGTGAGCAAGTTGCATAAAGTAAATCGTAAAGAGTAGGTCATAAGGCCGCTGCCCTAGCAACATTTAAATTTAGGAAACTTGCCAACGACAAAAATATTTATAGAATGTGCGATTCCTATATGTACACACATTGGTATTCTCGCCGGTGCTACGTAGTTTGAGCACTGTGCGGAGATCCTCCTTGTATGATCTAAGAATGGAGATCGGAGAACTGAGGGAGTTGTCCGAATGCAATGAAGATTGTCCTTAAAACCAAACCTCACATGTCACTCCCTGTCCTTATTCATGCCTAAATCCCCCTGATTATAAAAGCAATCCCCATTGTTAAGTCTGTCATCTATATTCATGTTAATTTCTATGTTCTTTTTGTTTCCATAAACGATGCATGCTTAAGTAACTCGATGTATACTCATGCCACTCTCAGTACTCATCTATCTAATATCTCTAACCTTCTCTATCCTAGTCTATAATCAAGTCTCTCTCAGTTCTCATATATCTAATATCTATAACTTCTCTATCCTAGTCTATAATCATGTCACTCTCAGTTCTCATCTATCTAATATATATAACTTCTCTACCCTAGTCTATAATCGCGTCACACTCAGTATTCACCTATCTCTAACCTTCTCTATCCTAGTCTATAATCATATCACTCTCAGTACTCACCTATCTAATATATCTAACCTTCTCTATCCTAGTTTATAATCATGTCATTCTCAGTTCTCATCTATCTAATATCTCTAACCTTCTCTATCCTAATCTATAATCCTGTCGTTCTCAGTTCTCCTCTATTTAATATCTCTAACCTTCTCTATCCTAGTCTATAATCGCGTAACTCTCAGTACTCACCTATCTCTAACCTTCTCCATCCTAGTCTATAATCATGTCACTCTCAGTTCTCATCTATTTAATATCTTTAACCTTCTCTATCCTAGTCTATAATCATGTCACTCTCAGTACGCACCTATCTAATATCTCTAACCTTCTCTATCCTAGTCTTTAATCCTGTCACTCTCAGCTCTCATGTATCTAGTATCTATAACTTTTCTATCCTAGTTCTCACCTATCTAATATCTCTAACCTTCTCTATCCTAGTCTATAATCAAACCCTTCTCTTATCTCCTCTGATTATGTAAGCGTTAGCAAGTATCTAATACATATCTGAAATATATTTTTATGTAAGTATCTTGTACTTATTTGAGATATCTCTGTATGTAAACACCTAATACATATCTGACACATATCTTTATGTAATCATCTAATATATATCTGAAACATATCTCTATGTTAGCATCCAATACATATCTGAAATATATATTTATGTAAGCATCTAATATATTTCTGAAATATCTCGTTAAGTAAGCATCTAATACATATCTGAAATATATATGTAAGCGTCTAATACATATCAGATATATCTCTTTATGTAAACATATAATACACATCTGACATATCTTTATGCAAGCATTTAATACATATCTAATATATCTCTTTATGTAAGCATCTAATACATATATGTGCCACATTAACTTTGGGCCGATCTCTTTTCCTCTCCGGCAGTATTAGTTACATTTTTCGTGAACTAAATTTCTGAGGTCACCCTTTTCTTTCTCTACTATCAAGTAGATATTTTGTACTTTCAAATCGTCTTCTACGCCTCTCAGTGATAATTCATCATGAATCCCGGTCAGCTACCAATCGCTGGGTTTATCTAAGGCGTGCCGGGCGATAAATTACCCGTCTGTAACAGATTACAGGCACGCAGTTATCAGTCGGACACACCTGAGCGGAAATGTTGTAATAGTCCGTGTGCATGTAAGAAGTTATTTGTGAACATTGCCGAGAGAGGACCGGATGTTTTCACTCCATATTTGGGAGACATGACCTCTTCAGTAACGCGCAGAATAGTTTATGAGGAAATAACTTGCATTACCCCACAAAACACGCATGATTGAAACGATTAGCAGACACTCAGAATGAAGGCACGGCATCTATTCCAATTGATGCCCTGCTTAACATTGTAACAAACAAATGCGGGGGGGGGGGGGGGGGGAACAGGCAATATAACCTGACACTTCAGCCAGAGTAGAACACTGTGAAAATCTATCTCGCGACAACAAGACAACCAGTCCTTGCCAGAGTTAAGACTAAGATCAGCTTTCATTTATCGGACCACGCTTGGTTGAAATTCTTGACGTAAGAGCCCAGGAAAGCGTTGATATTATTATTGAGGAACACCGGAATCTGAGGAAGCTGAAACACAAGTCTAAGTGGGAACTTATTGTTAAAGTAACAATACTCAAGACCAAGTGCCTTTATTTCTCTCAGCCAGCAGTCTATGTGCCTAAAGATTGGCAAAAGTTGAACATTTTGAATTCTATATTGTTTTAAAAAATATTAACATGTGAACTAATACGTATACATTGACATGTGAATTTTAATATGTGAAAATTGCTAGCGAATTTCCAAGTCATTTGAGGCTAGCAGCCTCAGCATATAGAATGATGATTTCATGAACCACCACTGCCAGGGGTGGTGACTACTTTATTGCGAGTTTCTTATAAAGAAACAAAAGCAGAGGTAATCCCAAGTACCTTATGGAGCAAGGAGGGAATGATGAAAGAAATGATGTACATACTTGTTACATTATTAACCTTTTCAACCAGTGTAAATGTAAAACATATTCACTCTAAATGTAATGCAAGTTTCAGCCTTTTCAACCAGTGTAAATATGAAACATATTCACTGCAAAGGCAATGAAAGTTTACAACCTTTTCAACTGATGTAAATGTAAACATATTTAGACTATAGTGTTAACATTTTCATGTAAAGTTAAATATAAAAATATTCATTTTAAATGTAAAGATAGTTTTTCGACCACTGGGATTAAGATAGATCGTCAGAGAGGGTAACAATTCTGAAGATGGGATGGTGGAATAGGAAGATGAGAACACATAAGTATGTTACGGGAAACTCCATAATCAGAGGGTATTTGTTTTTCGTCTTTTGCTATACTAGTTGGAGGTACCAAATGAGGATACTATTTCTGGAACAAGTGAGGGTATAATTGGCCTGAAGTCGACACTAGACACCATCATCAGACAGGTCTTAGAGACGTGGGACCGGATTTGCAGTTACTCCCTGATTCTACTTGGTATATGCTAAAACTTTAAAACTAAACCAGTGAAAAGTGTGATCCAGTCATCTGTCTGAAAGAACCAAACATCAACTGGAGCAGAACAGACAAACTCATTGGCAGCTATGTAGAAACGAAAAAGCTGCCAAGTGAACTTTCCAATTTTTAACGCCATAACCTCACCCACTGATGATCAATTTTTCTTAAACAGAGCTCTACAATAATAATAAAAGGAAATGCGCTGAATTAACTAAGCTGGGGGTTTGTACGAGCTAAAATTTTATTAAATAATCCTTGACAAAAATTGTTCTCGATTTTCTGAATATCTTACGGAAACTACTTTGTGGTAGAAGCATCTGTTAAGTCCTTTTTTCGCGTAGGAGTTAAGTGTTTGAGATCCTCACACGCGGGTCTAGTTTTTATAGACACGCATGTGAGCGCATCTAAATTAATAATATGTTTAATTACTTGCGTGCCTTTTTGCACTAACATTGAATAGGATAGTGCAACCCAGTGCGGTCGATTTGTTGCCAAACAACAATTACGCTGGGCAGATCCATAAAGTCTTTTCATAAAGACAGACGTCTTCGACGAGAATCGTGATAAGTCTTACCCCAAGTCACGGGAAGACTCTATCAAAATGTACGTTATAATATCTCCCTGGGGGTAGTGTTTGCATTAGCTAAACCTGGCATGTCTATGTATCATGATTGATACTCTATTTGTCCTTGGCAAGATCTGGTAGAGCCTCGGCACGTCTTGTTATGGCGTGTCGTTAGTGTGTCCAGATTTTTGTTGAGCTTTGTCTGGATCGTAACGCATCGGATCTTCTTGGAAGATACCCTTCATATTATATGAATCGTCGTGATGAAAAACTAGGAATATAAGAAATGTCCATCGCAGTACTTCCACCGTCCTTGAAATGATGTTGGTTAGTGAGTCCGGTCAAGTTTGACATTGATGCTATGTATTAACCACGTACTTATATCTGCATGATGACCTCTTGATGAAATTATTCTATATCTAAACATGATATTTAACTTCGTCGTAGTACAATAAATGTCTCCGTCAAGATGTATTTTCAACTACGTGTCCAGCCTGCATCATTATCGATTGGTCAACTTTATGACCCAACCGTGACCATTGCTGTTATGTTGACATTGTCACAACATATCAGCCCCCCTAAACACGCATGTATCATCTGAATGGAAAGGACCAGACAAGTTCCAGGGGAACACGACGTGAGAATAAGAAACTCAAGTTAGGTAGGACATACACTAAGAAAACCAGTTATTAACACGACGTGAGAATAAGAAACTCAAGTTAGATAGGACATACACAAAGAAAACCAGTTGTTAACACGACGTGAGAATAAGAAACTCAAGTTAGATATGACATACACTAAGAAACCAGTTGTTAACACGATGTGAGAATAAGAAACTCAAGTTAGATAGGACATACACTAAGAAAACCAGTTGTTAACACGACGTGAGAATAAGAAAGTCAAGTTAGATAGGACATACACTAGGAAAACCAGTTGTTAACACGACGTGAGAATAAGAAACTCAAGTTAGATAGGACATACACTAGGAAAACCAGTTGTTAACACGACGTGAGAATAAGAAACTCAAGTTAGATAGGACATACACTAAGAAAACTAGTTGTTGGCACGACATGAGAATAAGAAACTCAAGTTAGATAGGACATACACTAAGAAAACTAGTTGTTAGCACGACGTGAGAATAAGAAACTCAAGTTATATAGGACATACACTAAGAATACCAGTTGTTAACACGGCGTGAGAATAATAAACTCCAGTTAGATAGGACATACACTAAGAAAACCAGTTGTTAACATGACGTGAGAATAAGAAACTCAAGTTAGATAGGACATACACTAAGAAAACCAGTTGTTAACACGACGTAAGAATAAGAATCTCAAGTTAGGTAGGACATACACTAAGAAAACTAGTTGTTAACTCGACGTGAGACTAAGAAACTCAAGTTAGGACATACACTAAGAAAACCAGTTGTTAACACGACGTGAGAATAAAAAGCTCAAGTTAGATAGGACATACACTAAGAAAACTAGTTGTTAACACGACGTGAGAATAAAAAACTCAAGTTAGATAGGACACACACTAAGAAAACCAGTTGTTAACGCGATGTGAGAATAAAAAACTCAAGTTAGATAGGACATGCACTAAGAAAACCAGTTGTTAACACGACGTGAGAATAAGAAACTCAAGTTAGATCAGACATACACTAAGAAAACCAGTTGTTAACATCACAAGGAAACCTTGCGCTGGAAACCTCAAAGTAAGAGAAATGTAAGAAGACAACATCAAAAAGAGGCCGAGTATAAGGGAAAAACATGAGGCGGATAAAGTAGACGTGGAGAATTCTTGAACAGAGGGCACTGAAAGAAAAACTTGACGTGTTTGTTTACTGAATGGTTGTACTAAACCTGAAGTTAAAAGTTATTGAGAGAATATACAACAATAATGACATTCTTTGATTTTCTAATCAATAAATAAGTGTCACCATTAACAAGCAAAAACCTCTATCACTGCTGTAATAGTCTTTAACATCACAACCATCTGTACAGAAGCATCAACAACAACAAAAAATGAGTGTCACCATAAACTAGCACACACCTCTAATTATCACTACTATAACAGACTTTAATATCACAACCATCTGTACTTGTAACATCAACAAAAAAATAACAATGTGCTCATAGTGTCTTGCTTCAATTACGTAAAGAAAGGGCAACATTAACACGTTCATATAAATTCCATGAACAACACAACAACAACAACAACAACAACAACAACACCAACACCACCACCAACAATAACAACAACACTACCACCACCAACACCACCACCAGCAACAGCTACAACACTGACAGCAGCAGCAACAACAACACAACGACAACCACCATCAACACCCCCACTTCACCACCACCACCACCACTAACAACAACAATAACACCAACAACAACACCAACAACAACAGCAGCAACAACAACACCAACAGCCACAACACCAACAACAACAGCAATAACAGCAGCAACAACAACAACTACAGCAACAACAACTACAACGCCTACAACAACACCAACAACAGCAACGACAACTACAGCTACAACAACTACAGCTACAACAATAACCAACAACAACAACACCAACAACAGCAACAACAACACCAACAGTAACAACAACAGTAACAACTACAACAACAACTACTACAACAACACACCTTGTCTTTCCCGTTCCTGTCTTGCCAAGGTCACAGTGTCAATGTTCTTGTTACCTGAACATAAATAATGTATTGTTATTAAAAACAATTGTCTTTAGTTCAGCGTATCTATTTGCTTGTTTATTTGTTTTGTTCTTTTGATTCTTGCATACCCGAGACGAGACAGTTGCCGTCCATTAATATGTTACTGATAGTCTGTGATGTTGACCATGTTTCCATAATGATTGTATACAATCTGTCTGAACAGTGTTTTTGATAAGAGTTTTGTCACGTCAGCTATAAACTACGTAATATTTTCTGTGGCCAGACACTTTTAATTATCTTAATTAGTCAGTCCGCATCTACCATGAGGTGTAGAAGTTTGGAAGAGAGAGAACTCCAGACTATCCTATCGGCTGTTTTCCTCCTAGCCTGGTTCTATTCTAGTCCTCGGTCCTTCAAAGGTTGTCTAATGTTGTCCTCACAGTGGGCTCTGGGTCGTCCTGGAGGTCTGAATCCATGGCTCTTAGTTTCCCATGCTTGTCGTGGTAGCCGATCTCCCATTCTGCAGACATGACCAAATAATCTTAGTTGGAACTGTTCTGCTTGGGTCTGCAAGGGGTGGGAGTTTATCCCTTGACTTATCGTCTGGTTGCGGAGTATGCCTTTTCCTGTTACTTCAATACTTTCCTCAAATACCTCATTTCTGAGGCCTGGATCAGGGTTTTGTGGGCTGTAGTCATTGCCCATGACTCGCATCGATACGCCAAGACTGGGACATAGGTGGAGCGGTATACAGCCATTTTCGTTTTCTTACCAACTTCTCTCTTGCTGATGAATCCTTGATTTATGGCCTTAAAAAGTCTCACAGCTGTTGCTTTTCGAGTTACCAACTCTTCTTTGATCCCTTTCTTCCGGTCTATAACAGCTCCGAGGTATTTAAAGTGGTCACCCTGCTCCAGGACCTGTTCTCCCAGCTTAATCTGATGTCTTCTTTCTTCTCAATGGTTTTCTTTCAGAGCTACCTACGACCATCAATGTCTTCTCCAGCTCTTCCTTCCAGACCTGCAGGTTGGATTGGAGATGTGCCTCTGATTTAGCAATCAGGACAACATAATCAGCAAATGCCAGCTCTGAAATGCAGACCTGTCTCATCTTCCAGTACCCCACTGAATACTTTCTTGTTCTCTCCTTACATGCCTTGATGACATCGTCCATGAGGAGTATGAAAAGATAAGGTGACAAGATATCACCTTGTCTTACCAGTGGTGGTCCTGAACTATTCTGACTTATGGTTTGCTGTCCTCACATAATTTCTGCACGACTTTTAGAAGCTCTGTATAGCCTGAATCAGAGGTGCTGGAATGTTCTTCCTTCCCAAACAGTCCCAAATGTTGCAGATCTAAACAGACTAACACGCAATAGACAAAAGTACAAGCACTCATCTTGTGTGATGTCCCAGTGATCAAGTGCGATGTGACAATTCAATGAAAGCTTTCATCATTTGTAATGAATCAATAACCAAATATTATATGACACAAGTCAAAATAAGCTTTCATCATTTGTAATGAATCAATGACCAAGTATTATATGACACAAGTCAAAATAAGCTGTCATCATTTGTAATGAATCAATGACCAAGTATTATATGACACAAGTCAAAATAAGCTGTCATCATTTGTAATGAATCAATGACCAAGTATTATATGACACAAGTCAAAATAAGCTGTCATCATTTGTAATGAATCAATAACCAAGTATTATATGACACAAGTCAAAATAAGCTGTCATCATTTGTAATGAATCAATAACCAAGTATTATATGACACAAGTCAAAATAAGCTGTCATCATTTGTAATGAATCAATAACCAAGTATTATATGACACAAATCAAAATAAGCTGTCATCATTTGTAATGAATCAATAACCAAGTATTATATGACACAAGTCAAAATGAGCTGTCATCATTTGTATTGAATCAATAACCAAGTATTATATGACACAAGTCAAAATGAGCTGTCATCATTTGTAATGAATCAATAATCAAGTATTATATGACACAAGTCAAAATAAGAGGTCATCATTTGTCATGACCCAACGATGGTGTGTTATGTGACAAGTCAAAATAAGAGATCATCATTTGTCATGACCCAACGATGGTGTGTTATGTGACAAGTCAAAATAAGAGCACATCTCGCGTGATGCCTCCATGATCACGTGCTATGTGGTAAGTCAAATCTTTATTTTACTTGTTTATTGTCTTCCTATTGGTTAATAATTATTAGTCTATATCATCTAACTGGAACGGTCTGTGTTATCTATTATTTTTGTTTTATTTCCAAATGAATCAGTCCAATCTTTGTCTATTATAGTTCACTTCAGTCTTCCAGGAAACAGGCCAAGGTCTGTGTTATCAGTTATTTTTGTTTTATTTCTAAATAAGTCAGTCCAACTTGGTTTTATTATAGTTAACTTCAGTATCTCGAAACACAAGCAGGTGCTTCAACTTTTACCAGTTACTTTTGTTTTATTTCCAAATAAGTTCGTCTAACTTTTGTCTACTGTTTATCTTCTTCTTCTTCGATCCTTAATCACCGACCGTCAAAGCAGTCAGTGGCCATCACGCCTAGTGGCATCTTGTAGGGCAACAACAAATTGATTCCACTTTGCACGGTCGGCGGCTATTCTTCGTACAGTGCCCCAACTCTGGTTCATTCTTTGCATCTCAGCCTCCACAGTCCTCCGCCAAGTTGTTTTTGGTCGGCCTCTCTTTCGTTTTCCTTCAGGGGTCCAAAGCATAGTTGTTCTTGTGATGGCATCGGGGTCTCTTCTGAGGACATGTTTATACTACTGTTTATACTACTGTTTATACTACTGATAAAAGTTGCATCACACAAGAAAAATGTTTACAAAACGATACACATGTGGCAGTAAGGGAAGGAAGAATGAGAAGTCTAACAAGAGTGGTATAGACGAGGTAGAAATAAGGAATGTATGGAACTGATACGCATAGGAAGGTTCAAAACAGAAAGAGGTTAGGCACGTTTTTCCCAGCATCAGGCAGAAGCGTGAGAGACGTCGAAACTGAAACAGGGCAGCCATATTAAAGGCGACCGCTAGATTAAGGAGCCTATGTATCGTCTTTTAGATATCCCGAGTCCGGGTTGTGTAGACATAACCCGCAATATATATTTAGGCTGACGAGTTCGAACAATAGTACAAGGAGGAAGGACCGGTGAAGCTTTATTCTGAAGGAAGGGTACGTAGAGTAGTTATGGAAATTCAATGGTCGATAAGTGTGCTAAGATAGCGGCCACCATAATCAGGAAAAGTTACATTCCCCGTAATAAGTCCGGTATAACTATCTTAATAACCAGAGTACATTCCAACAATATTCATGTACTGTCTTCAAAGATACAATATGCATAAGACAGTGAAATTCTGAATTACATGTGTGTATTGAAGTTAATGTATGTATATGTGCTTCATTGACTATAAGAAGGCTTTTGACAGAATCCATCATGAGAAAATAATTGAATGGCTCAAAGACATAGGTATTGATGGAAAAGATATAAGAATACTCAGTAACCTTTATTGGGAGCAAACTGCCACAGTAAGATCGGGAAGGAATTATTCACCATACATAGACATAAAAAGAGGTGTCAGACAAGGTTGTGTGCTGTCCCCCTGCCTATTTAATTTATACACCGAAAAAAATTTCAAACAGATACAGGAAATACCAGGACTGAACATCAGTGGAAGATCAATAAACAACCTTAGATATGCAGATGATACCGTGTTGTTAGCTGAAAGCGAACAGGAGTTACAAGAACTAGTGAAGCAAGTGAACAGTATAAGTCATGAATATGGACTCGACATTAATATTCAGAAAACAAAAACTATGATAATTAGCAAAACAGACGATAAACCCACATTAAAGATAAGCGTAAATGGGAAAATCCTGGAACAAGTCAAGAGCTACGTATATCTTGGTCATATAATAACAGAAGATGGCAGATGTGAAACAGAAATCAAGAAGAGAATAGGAATGGCCAAAGCTACATTCAACAACATGAAACATATACTGACATCCAAACAGTTATCTCATAAATTAAAACTGAGAATCATAAAGTGTTATATATATTCTACATTTCTGTATGGTGCAGAAACATGGACGATGAATAAGCATTTGGAAGAAAGAATTGAGGCTCTTGAAATGTGGATATATAGAAGAATGGGGCGTATCTCATGGAAAGAGATGAAAACAAATAAGGAAGTCCTAGAAAATCTAGGTATGAAAAGAGAACTAATGAAGGAGGTCAAAGTTCGGCAGCTAAAATACTTTGGCCACATAAAAAGGCATAACACCTTTCAGAAGACCATAACAGAAGGGAGAGTTGAAGGCAAACGTGCAAGGGGAAGACAGCGCTATAAGTGGGAAGATAACATCAAGAGATGGACGGGAAAGAGTCTATCAGAGTGTACCACCAAGACAAGAGACAGTAGACGTTGGAGATCCATTACAGCCAACCTTCGTTGTGGAGATGGCAACTGATGATGATGATGATGATTGAAGTTAATAGTGTTCAAGAGAGGAGAGTTGGATGAACCCAGATTGTTGGAGGGGTCCCCGACCACATTCGTTATACATAGTGTAAATAATGGATGGGTTTGAAAAAAAATCGAAAAAAGTTCATTCGTCTTACGAGGACAAAAGACAAAGAAAATAGTCTACGTTACGGCCACAAGGCCTTTGTCAGGAAAGGAAAGAAAGTGAAGGCTAGATAGGACACATAAAAACTTAATAAAATAATAAAATAAAACCTGGGTACTTCCATGAAGGCAAGAACCGAAATCCTATCAAAATCGTTGTCTGTTGATGAGCAAGGAAGAATAGGGAAATACGAAAATAAATAAGTAAATAGGATATAAAATACTGAGAAAAGGAGATAGGATAGGATCAGGGAGATAAGCAGGATAGGTAAATAGAGATACAAGATAACAGAGACACGGTGCAGTCAAAAAAAATATATATATAATCGAGGAAGTCCTATCTAGCATTCACTTTCTTTCCTTTCCTGACGAAGGCCTTGTGGCCGTAACGTAGACTATTTTCTTTGTCTTTTGTCCTCGTAAGACGAATCACCTTTTTTCGATTTTTTTTTCAAACCCATCCATTGTATTCCACGTCTTACCGCAGTTCCCCTCCACTTCCTCGATAGTGCAAATAAACAATTGTTCCAGTTGAATGCGGCGTTCCCATGTTTGTACCAGAGTTACTACGTGGTATTATGTGGTCACTAAATGTATGTTGTATATAAACGGCCAACAACGTAGAAGTCAATCACCAACGCTTGAGGTAAAAGATCATGGGTAAACAAAGGCTGTGTGTACCTGTGATAAACGAGCGCCAAGGCCTTATAGCTCTATCATTTCCGACATCTCTCGTATTTTATTTTCACCCACATTTGTGCTCTTTCATCCCACATTTGCTATTTCATCGTTTTGATTACTCGTGACCGGTATCTAGAGAACTGCATTTGTACTTTCATCCGTGGTAAAATGAAGTCTTTTGACTGAGTCCCCATACCTAACATCATCGTTTGAAGTCCACATTGCATCGTGATAAATCTAGTGAAAACACATCTGGTCATCCAAATCAGACATCTGGGCATTATAAAATTTATGTGGACTGTTGTTATCTTTGTTTCTCGGCAGCCGCTGCATATACAAGCAACGGGTCACCACATTGGACGCCCAGCTTGGCCAGGTGAAAACGTCTCATGCTGTTTAAACCAGCCGGCATGTAAATCAATAGGCGGCGCCACAGAGGGGACATGTTAGCATGCTGGCGACAATGGACGGAGGTAACAAAGAGTGTCGCCAACACACGGAGCGATAGACAATCAGAGAGTAATTTGTCAGAACGTTTGCATTGGCCACCCAATTATCTCAATACCTGTTTGTCAGGCAAGCCAGGGAACGAAAGTTGGTCGCGAATTACCCCACCCACTTTTGGACTGACAGGGGACAAGAGCGATCCTGGGAATGAGTGACCAGAGGGTCTCTTAGGTATTGATTGTATGGGCGGAGTTTACGTCACCCGTCCAAGGAACCCACATTGGACTTCTAGAGATATAACATACCACGCAGCTCGCTAGAGAGAGGAGTCCAGTTTTTACATTGTGATGTAGAGATTAAATCCCTAAAACGCCTAGCCTAAATACACGTGTTTATTCACAGTGGATAATAATTCATTTATGAGGTGAATTGTGTTCTCAAATAATTTTGCGAAGGGACAAGAAGGTTAGTAGATCTTACACAGATTATTAATACATTTTCTTATTCTTTGTTTAGTTTAACCTCACAGCTAAATGTGCAAAAGATAGAGTTTCAATTAATTCTTTTCATAACTGATTAATAAAATCAGAAGATTTTCCTAGACGATGATAGGATGATAGGAGGTAATTAATAGTTCATACTTCACCTTCACCATCATCACAGTCTCCCATGCGCACACACTCTCATCCACAAGATATTTAACATCATTAGAATCGAACTCAGAGATAGATCAATAACGAGCAGTAATATCAATGAAAATCAACAAGTGATGTTAAGTGGGAAAACGTACGAAGTCTTTTGTGTGTCTTCAGTTCATCAGAAGTCTGAGTCTACACGCAACGTGTCTGACGTCTAACCAGAAATAAGTTATAAAAAACGGACATTTAGCTAGCAGAATTTGCTATAGGACATCTTTCATTCCTCAATTAAAAAAGGAATATTTTCTCACCCACAATTCAGCTGGTGGACGCAGCATTTTCGTCACCATATACTGATGCTCACAAGTTCAATACATAGTTATCACAAATTCAACTTATTCGAAACTTATTATCTGAAGTCAAGCCAAAGAGCTCAAAAGTGGAATCTCATATTTATATCAAGTGCAACACACTCTTAAGCGCATTCTATGAAGCAGACTCTAAAGTATATTTTATGAATCACGACTACATACGCAAGATAATGAGTCAACATATCACTAACATTTCATGAAGATATTCAGTCTGGCCAGTACCCTCGGGAGATTAGACAACAGACTTTTTTTCATATGACAGTTATTAACTGTTGATCAACACTACATAGATATACTCAAACAGTGAAGGAATATATCTATATCTCGTCAACGTTCTCAGTACGACAAATGTTTTCATCAGAACGTCCTCGACTTTGAGATATCCCACTCGACATAACGTATGACAACTTGGGCATTTTATGCATACATGTGAATCATCGTATCCATGAGGAGCATTTAGAGACACATGGGCTGTGTAGATTACTCACCATTTTGGTAACACGTATCATATCACATAATCATCATTTCGCTTTACACCAGTTCACTCTTAAGGTAGTAGACTACCTTGTAGGGTAAAAAACTCAAATTTTCCTTTCAGAATCAAACAACCATGGGTATAGTGTTAGTATGGACTTAACATTTTTGTCCACAAAATGACCTCATTAATTATGCAAATTAGCTATCCAATATGGCCGCCGTAGTGAATAAATTATACACCTATTTTAAAACATCATAACTATGTTATTTTTACAAGGATCTGACTGAAACTTGGCAAATTGAATTAGTATATACAGCTTGAGGTTTTGACCTAAAATAACAGATATTGACCGAAAGGTTGATTTGTAATGAATTTTCAAAATTTATATTTCTTGAATGTTTGATATTTGTGCCTCTTTATATATGCATGATGGTCATAAAACTAAAATTTTGAATTCAATTGTATCCATTTTAGGTCATAATCTGTAAGATTATATGATAACCAACTGTGTTAATTTTCATGTCAATTGAATGTACAGATCCAGAGATATCTTGTTTCAAAGATCACCATTTATGCTAAAAAGACAATTCTGAGAAAACAAAGAAAAACAGAAAAAGAACTCACAAAATGAAGTTTAATGAGCTCCTGTTGAATAAAGGTCTCCTTCTACTGCAGCTGCAGTGTCTATGAATCCCATTTTCAGTGCTCTCGGGGTCTTTCCATTGCAATGTCCTACTTGCTGAATAGATCCTGTGCAGCGTTCTCCTGTATGCTTTCTTTGCCATGCGTTGACTTGTGTTCATGTATATCGAAAAATTCTGCAATGCACTGTGGCCTTTCCCAATAGAACGCACAAATGCCACCATTCGCACATTTACTTCTTTGTTTGTGAGTAGCTGAAGATGAAACATCAGAAGTATTGAAATTGGCAGTCCATTCGCCACTGTTTGTGCGCTTGATACTGATTTCATGACAAAAGCCATTCCGAGTCTCTTCGACGATCTCACAGGTCAGTGAGTACTGATAACATTTGTCACATCTAAAGTTAGCGCATAAAAACCCAAACAGTAGTTTTACATCCATAAGGATAAACCCATTTCCTTTGTTGTCATTTTTAGCTTGTCCTTCACTTTCTTGGACCTTTATGACCTTTATTTTCTTTGCTGAGGAGCACAGAGGTTTTATAGCGTCACTATCGACAATAGGTGTCTCATTTTCAGGCAACGGTTTGTTGGTGTACACGCCTCCCAGTCTTTGTCTTATTTCTCATTGTGAACAAAAGAAGCTCTGCTAACTACTATTATACAGAATCAGTATAAAACTAGCAATAAATAGAGTTGATGTTGGTGAAAATGCACTATGCATGTAACAAATGTTGAAATTTACGATCAAAGCTTTCTAGACACACACTTTTGAAAAATTCACAAGAAATCATTGAGTGATTCTCCGTGGAAAAGTTATAAATATCTTTTTCCTGTTGCCTACGTATAATTATAATTTCGCAGTTTTACAATTACGCACCTTCTTGTTGGGTCATTATTCACATGGTAACCAACTATAAACATTGGTTGCTATGCAAATCACTCAAGGGGGCGTGTGTAGAAAAACACTGATTCCTATCAAACCAGAGTATCTCTAAGCTTCTATGAATTATTTTTAGTTCAAGAACATGTTGACGATGATTTAAAGCATGAAAATGAAAATTGTTGGATTTTTATTTTTTTTAAGCTTTTCTGGGTATACTTCTACCTTAAATAACTACTACTTAATTAACTGTAATTTTAATATCTCATCTGTGTGTTTTGTGTGAATCGTCTTTTACCACCATTACGTTCTAACCAATACTAACCATATATTGTGTGGATATTTAATTAATAAAACCAACAATCTTTTGATCATTATCTAGTTTGTTAATGTATCACTCGTGCTGTCGGTGTTACATATTCACATATAGGAACATTTCTTTACTCAGATGAGGTTGGGGGCTTTTTCTGTTACGGAATCTGAGGGCAGAAGCTAAGGTCGTGGGAAAACAGAACTCTTTCAATAATTAATTAGAAAACACTGTCCGGTGGAAAGCATTTGCATTCCCGTCTTCTTGTCCCTATCTCGAATAGGTCTTTATTCTTTCTTAACGAGCCAATTTCTAGAGACCTTCTACCTAATATTTCATAGGATATTCCTGGCAAAAACTACTGTCGTAGTTGCCCCAATACGCACTACACGACAGTACCAACCAACAGTAAACCAGCGCTGCCACTCACATACTCTTTTTAAGTGGAGCAATGTGAATATAATGCTATTACAGATATTAGTAAAGCAAAATGTACGTTAACATTAACCAGACATTATAAAAATCGCAGAATTCAACACTTCAGCTCTATATTGGAACATCACTTATTGAAAACGTCAATGAACCTAACGCTCTAGGTCTAACAACTATTGACCAGCACCTAAGATGGAACTCCCACGTACATGTACTGACAAAGCTAACGGCACATATAGTTTACGAATTAGCCAAAATCGAATACTTTGAGGATGAGAGAGCAAGGAAGATGTTTTCTACATCTCATTTACAAACACACCTAGACTATTGTTCCACAATCTGGGGTGGTGTCACGTAGAGATTATGATAAATACATTTTCTATTTTTCTCTTTTTTCTTCTACCCGTGTCTTCTAATTTATTATCACTCTTTTATCCTTTTTGTGTTTTTCGCATTCGTTCGTTTGCGACTATAACCTTACTATTTTCCCATTCTAACATTTACCTGTTTCTTTTCTCAAAACTGAGAACGCATTTATGACAGAACACGTCAAAGAGAGAGCTTTAAATGCATTCTATTGCATTAGTTGTCAGTGGATGGAACTGTGAATATATTCATCTGGCCAGACACAGGAGCAGACAAATGTCTACAGCATTCCCTGCACCAGACGAAATACACTGTGAACATTCGTTTTCGCCAGACCTATAGGCGACAAATGTGTCTGCATTTTCACCTGCCACAACGAGTTGCATCGGCTGAGTGCTCAGGTGAGGCTCGATAGCCGACATCTCCGCGGCGCAGTTTGAGACATTTGTCTGGGAATCTCAGCTGACAAGGCACTCACTGTTGGCCTGGTCAGCGCGAGGTGTGAAAACGCACGAGTGTCAGTTCATGGTAGTTCTCTAGCTAACGTAGATGTTAAGACGGAAAGGGGAGATTATTTCGTTTTGCGAAATAAGTTGGGACCCTTTTGTCTGGTAATAGACATAACCAGAATGTTTAACTTTATTTTCATTCAGTCCTCTAAATTCACAGTAGACAGGTTGCTCGTGAATAGAATAAGCTGTATAGCGAAGTTTCTCAGTTTGTTTCGACAATTGGTCGAACTTCTAGACTTAAATAAATATATCAGCGTATGATTCTAAAGTTGTGCGACCACCTGTAGTTCTGTGGTGAGGTAATATAATGATATCTAGTATTTTGGGAAGTGTTTAAAGTGTTAAATCGCTCATTTCATTTAACTAGTTTCTTTTGTGCAGTGTGATTAATTTATAGTCTGTATTATTTTCTAGAGACGTGTTTCAGTGGAAAGCAGAATAAATTATATTTCTAGCTTAACAATCATGCAGCTATAAATGAATTTAATTTAACTGTTAATAATTTGACAAGAATATTTCTAGATTAACTTATAAGGGAAAAGCTACATCAGTGAGTATTGACGGGATACGTATGTATTCCTAATTCATGATGATTGATTTTTATATATAACTTATTTCACAGGAAAGTTTAAACGATAAGTCAAGCTTACACTTGCAGTTAAATGTAAGTTATTGATAAGGGTGGATTTGAGCTGAAATGATAACTTGCCACCCCTATCGACACCTGGTATTAAAGTGCAAGATGTAGGTGTCTTCTCTGATTTAGAATGTTGCTGTGTGTGTTGCAGTAGAACAGTTCACAGGGTACACCACAGGCAACATGACGTGTAGAGTCATAGAAATGGTAACTTCGCTTTAGTTTTATACCATTTATTGCACGCCACAAAACAGTCATGATATTTATGACATCAACATAGTTCAACGAATGCAGCATTCAAAATCATATTAACTGATAGTCATGTAGGATTCAATACTCAATAGTTGTATTGTAAACAGATAGCTTCTGTATATTCGATATCATAAAGTTCTGGTTCGTGAAGCTGTATAAATAATATATATTTATATAGCACAGATCTGGGTGCCTACAGTTCATACATATAACTTCTGCAACAGTGTCAGCTGCAGATCATCAATGTTCATAGACAATAATAAATGCTCCCTTCCTGATGCTAGCAGATCAGATGTATACAATAAGTCCGTTTACTGTCTGCACGTGAATAGCATACATGGAATACCGGTCAAACCGACCATTATAACATTCCTAAGTCTAACCATCTGACTTGGACGTGATCTCTGATATAACGAATCCTGGAACACAGACAATAGTCTTGTTGGTCTAGAGCGACCCATATATATATAACTAGTTCAGGTATAAAGATACCGGTGACTTAATCCTAGTCAAAGTACCTCTCCATTTTGAATCACACAGGCGAGCAGAGAGCGACAAAATGACGAACTTCTAGATGATAGCATAAAGTTCGATACAAGAGGAATTACCTTATTTCGGAAAATCAACCACGAACATATGCCTCCAGGCAGGCTTGAATAATACTGGGAAATAGTTTAGTTAGCTAACTAACTCACAAAGACAATGTATTTCCCTCAGAAAATCACAAGACACAGGTTGCGTCCGCTCGCTACTCAGACCATTTCTAAACTCCCCAGCTGGGCGGAACACACAGAACGAACTCCCAGTTTTTGACATGCGCAGAACGACAATCTCTGAGTCGCCGTTCACAATAAGACGATTCTAAGAACATTCGAGATAAAAGTCTTATACAGTCGCGCCTTTTATGGACATGAACAGAAGCGTTAAGGCAGGTTTCAGACATCTACAACAGTTGAAAGAGAAGGCAAACTCCTAAAAAATTGTAGTCTCAATAACTCGGGTCATGTCCCTTTGACTGTAAAAAACATAATACCACCATTTTAGTGTGATTGGCAGGACTGAAGTGTATTTCTTATTTGTTGTAATTTGGCATATTGATCCCAATTTTGCTGGTCTAACCTTTGTTTTGTATGCAAGTTTTTGTATTGCTAACCTTATTTTTCCATAATATTTGAATCAGAGATAGATTAAGTCTGGTACATTCCATTGTGTAATTAAAAAGGGGAAATCAATGTAGTTAATTAAGTTATAATTCATTTTTTGGAGTAACGCTTAATGTTTCCTTGATTACGTGGGGGGGCTATCCCTTTCTTCTAACTGGGAGCTGTGGGGCATAACTTGTGGGATTTAGATGCATTTTCTGTGCGGTCTATATCAGGCTAGTTGTCAAATATCATTGATTTTTTAAATGACATGGTGTGTATGTTATCAAAATTGATGTAAATTGTTGGTGTTGTGATGAAAATTTTAGATTGTTATTTAAATATTTATCTTGAACTTAAGCAGTGCGTTTTCGTTGGTCAGAGATCGTTCCCAATTATATGTATAACTCATTGTTATAGGGTTGTCTCCAATTCTTCGAAGATGAATCACCATGAAATTGGTTTCCATGATTTTGACAGAAATTACCGCTACTCTTTCTATCAAGATTTTGTTGGAATCTACGAGCAAAGTTTTAGCCATACGGAGCTGCCGAAGCAACTGGTAAACCTTCTTTCACCTTAGAGTTACCCATGGTTATGTGTGGGTGTGCAGTTACGTATTGGCAACATAAATTTTCCATTTCCCTTATTGTTTTAGGTTTACGTTCATGAAGGAAAGCAAGGAAAGACTCATTGACAGACGACATGACTTTGTCTCTAAGTATTAAGTCCATAAGTCCTTCATAAGTTTTTTCCGTCTTAGAAAGTTCAACCCATCGTGAGAAAGTAATGCGTATTCTTGCAATAAACTCGGAGAATTCAACTCCATTTTCAGGTAACATGTTTTTTAAATTGTAGACGATAGCCGTCTTCGTTAAGCTGATATTTCTTTAACAAAGCGGCCCTGACAACCTCATAATTGTTCTTGTCAGGTTCATCCACCATATTTAATATACTTAGAGCTTTACCTGTCAGTATCCCTGATAACTGATAAACATATTTTGCTTTGTCTATGTTATGAGCTGTACATGCTTGTTCAAATCTGTCCAGATAGAACATTATGTCATCGCTGGAAGGACTAAATGTTGGTAACTTAATCTTAAAAGTATCATTATTAGCCTTACCAGAAGATGAACCCTTGTTTGAATCATTACCATTACTCATGCTCGTCAATTTCAATTTTTCCAACTCTAAAGCTAAGACCTTTTCTTCATGTTCCATTTTTGCTTTCTCTTTCCTCTCATCAGACTCTCTCTGTAATCTTCTTTCCTCAGCCTGAGCCTCTTTTTGAAGTCTTTCATTTTCAGCTTCTTTTTCAAGTCTTTTATTTTCAGCCTCTTTTTCAAGTCTTTTATTCTCAGCCTCTTTTTCAAGTCTTTTATTCTCAGCTTCTAGCTGGAGTTTTCTTTCCTCAGCTTCTGATTCCCTTTTTTGTTTTTCCATTTCCATTTGGAATCTCTTTTCATCCACCTGCACCTGCAGTTTCTTTTGTTCAGCTTCCATATGCAGTTTCTTTTGTTCAGCTTCCATTGCTTTATCATATCGAGCAGTTGCAAATTCTTCTAACTTATCACCAGTCTTCCCAAGCAATTTACCCTGCTCAATAAAGTGCTCAAATGTAGACATGTTGTCTAACATATGAGTCCAAAACCTGAAATAATTAACTAATTTATTTCAAACCTAAGTGTAACAAGTCTTAATTAAGCACTTGTATATTCACATCACCTTATATTATCCCAGTCTCTGTGGGAAACAAGTCTCCAATCAAAGAACTTGTATATGAAATATCAACAATCAATTCTTGATCATAAGTGCACTTCTCATTCAATAGTGCACGACACTATTCATCATTCATTTATCATCAGTGTAGTAGTAACAGTGCATTAGCATAGCCCATTAACTAATTACTATAACTGTAAACAATGACTATGTAAACACATGCAGAATGTAAACATTGAAAATGTAAACAATACAAACAATGTAAACAATAACAATGTAAACAATAACAAAGATCAGCAACAATACAAAAACTTTCGCAGAAATCAACTAAAAATAAAGCAGAAATTAATGAAATATCACAAAAAATGTGACGATATCTGCGATAGAATTAAACAAAATACATGACACCACAGTGTATAAACAAAAATGTTGTATGAAACTAAATTATAGACAAGAGTAGGCTAACAAATACAAACAAATCAAAACAAAACTAAAGAATGCGAAATAATAACGAAAACAATATTAAAACATGTCATCACAGCTAACATAAATAGCAACAGAAGTCGCTTAGCAAATTCCAGTATTGGAAATTTGCAAACCTTACAGAAAACGCTCACAATAGACGACCTCTATGACGTGGCATAATCTAACGGAGACACCACCCAACCGAGAACCCGCTGAAATATAAACATATAAATATACGAATAACATATAAACATATAACATATAGAATGAGATGATACACAGAAGACTCAGCAGAAGTATAAGGGCACAGTTTACATACAAACAGGCCACTTAACTTATAGGCTTCCAATCGTAGAACAGCAGAAAAAACGGATGTCAATCAACGTCCTAAAGAGCGAAGCTCCAACGATGATGGCACATCTGAACTGCTTCCACTGCTAACACGATGGTACAAGAGCTTCTGAAATACTGTGTGTTGAGTTGTTTCGGCACTTGACCTTCTAATCCAAAAGTAAGTTGATGGAAATCGGTACTTGGCCTTCTTCAGAAAACAACCCGTTTCAACCGGCACTTGACCTTCACAAAAACGACAGCACTGGAACCTTGACAGCAGCAACTTGCTTGACTTGCGTAAAAGATAACAGCAGTCCGAGTTATCCGGCAACATGTAACAACGCCGGGTACTGTCAAATTCTTGTTTCCGTCAAAAAGTTGAAATTTTGACTTTTACCGGGCAACGCCGAGTACTTTGAAAATTTTGAAGATGTTGACTGTATTGAAGAATGTTAATTTCTTGAAGGATGCTGATGAATTCTTGTTGAAAATGAAGTGGGTAAGGGACCCCGTGTTTGCTGGTACCAGATCAACCCAGCTTATGGCCACCAAATGATGCGTGATGCCATATGATGATGGATGGTATCCGCATGTCTGGTTTTGTGTGGTGTGCAGATGTGTTCAGTCAAAACAATGTTCATACAAAAATAACAGGGCAATCCACATAGGACGTCAGTAAACTCACGACGTATAAAGTCAATGATTCTTGTAACAGCCGTTGACGTTTTTCTTCATTATTTATTGTGGACGCCACAGTGACAAAATGGTTACGCGAATATGTAGGCACATCAAACAGTCATTATCACAGCAACATTCAATACAGCAATAGACGGTAGACAGCATTACAATGATGAGTCAGATGCATGTTATATTTCAAAGTGCTGTAAATGTAGTCAGGTGAAAAACTCCATCCCTTTCTATAACAGCCAGGAGATAACCAGATGTATGAGATCAGTTCACTCTCCTTAGTTTGACTTCAGCAAGACAGACACGTCTGCCGAAGTATAAATAATGTCCTCAAAAATATCCTCTAGATAATAAAGGTTTTCCAAACCTAGTTCATTTAACAAAGTAGCAAGTAATGGTCCTTGGTACCTGCATCAACCGATGCAGTACAATACAGCGACATGTGAGCTAGGAAAACATCTCGTGACGACGACTTTCGAAGACAGGCTATGAACCAGAAATCGTTCACGACCAAAAATCGATAGAGTTAATGAAAATGTTAATTTACCTTGCCTTCCGGAAATACACAGAAATATTATGCCTCCCGGCATGTGCAAATACACTAGAGGTATTATCTCGAATAAACGAAATATCCATAAGAGGACTCTCACATTCCTGACAGAACAAAAAAATAGCGGAGATCCCCTCTTCAACGAGGCATCTCTTTCGCCATTCCAAATGCTCACTCCACTAGTGGTGGGCGGAAACCGATCGACCAAGAAGCAAGACAAGTCATGCGCAGTCCAGCGCAAAAAACCCACAGCTCAAAACTTAACTGCATTCGATACCAACGCGAGAAGACAAATAATAATAATAATAATAAATTCTTTAAGCGCCAAACACGGCGCATAAGGCAGAAACCAGTGCTCTCCAGGTTGTTCGTTGTGACGCCACTCCTCTTAGCTCTTGCACATTATTTAGGCCCAACGTTCTTCCTTCTCTTATTATTGTTCTTCTGAGTGTTTCTTTTGGTCTTCCTTTTTTCCGCTTACCCTCAGGAACCCAAGTGAGCGCCTGTAGTGGTATTCTGTTGTTTTGCATTCGTAGGACATGACCGATATATGACCATCGTCTTTTCCTTATATAGTCGGAGACATATTTCTGCCTAGAGTCTTCTCTTATTTGTCGATTAGTCTTGAATTCTTTCCAACTGATGTTCATGAGTTTTCTAAGACATTTGTTCTCGAATGTATTCAGCTTGTTCTCCAATGATTTTGTTATTTTCCAACTCTCACAGCCGTATGTTAACACTGAGATAACATTTGAATTAAACAGACGAAGCTTGGTATGTATATTCAATGATCGTAATTTCCAAATGTTAGATAATCTATTGAAGGCGCTAGCTGCCAAAGCAATTCTAGTATGGATTTCTCTTGTTGTGTCACCATCCTGAGTCATTTTACTGCCTAAATAATTGAAACTTTCAACTTTCTGTAGTTTTTCCCCGTTCAAGATGATATCAAAGGTCTCGTTAGAAAAGTTCATAGCTTTAGTTTTAGAGGCATTTATTTGGAGACCAATTTTAACCGAGAGATGACACAAATTATTTATTGCTTCTTGGGATTGTCTTGGTGTTGAACTTAAGAATGCTACATCATCTGCGAAATCCAGGTCCCCCAGGAATTTTCCATTTGTCCATTTTATACCCAATTGTTCATTGTGGGTATAGTTTTCTCATAACCCAATCAATAGCTATTCCAAAAAGTAGTGGTGACATAATACAGCCTTGTTTTCACCCCTGTTTCTACTGTAAACCATTCTGTATTCCCTTTATTTGTTCTAACACAACATCTTGCATTGTCATATAGCGCTTTGATTATATTCACATATTTTGTTGGAAAACCATAGATTGTAAGTATCTTCCACAATGATGGGCGGTGTAGACTATCAAAGGCTTTTTGAAAATCGACGAAGGTGATAATAAGTGGCGATTGCCTTTCCACTGATTCTTCTATAATTGTTCTTAGTGTGAATATTTGATCAATACATGATCGTTTCGGCCTGAAACCCGCTTGTTCTTCTCTGATCTTTTCGTCAGCATGCAATTTAAGTCTTTCTAACATCATGCAACATAATAATTTTCCAGGTACTGATAATAGAGATATACCACGCCAGTTATTACAGTCTGATAGATCACCTTTCTTCGGTAACTTTACAATAATACTGTCTTTCCATTGTTGTGGTGGTTGTTCTTCTCTCCATACTTCATTTATAATATCTAAAATTCTCAAGAGGTTGTTGTCATTAACTGCTTTAATCATTTCCCCTGAAATTTCGTCAACTCCAGCAGCTTTAAAATTTTTTAATCTTTTAACGGCTTGTTTGATCTCGTCCAGTGTGAATTCATCGCAAGTTATTGGCAAGGTGGTTGTGGATGTTTCATTATTAAAATCAGGTGTTACTGTTGGTGGTGGTCTGTTTAGCACCTCCATGAAGTGCTCAGCCCATCTCTTCATTTGTTCTTTTTCTGTTGGTATTGAATTCCCTAATTTACCTTTAACAGGTGTTTCCATAGCAGTAGGCTGGTGACATAGTTGTTTTGTAATTTGATAAAGGCACCTACTATTACCAGTTCTTGCAGCATTTTCAGCTTCTACGGCCAGTTCATTGATGAAATGTCTTTTATCTCTTCGAGTTTTTGTCTTCACTTCTTTATTTAACAAGTTATAAGTTAGTTTGCAAGATTCAACTGCATTATGTGTACTTGCCGCTAGTAGTTTAAGTTTTGCTGTTTTCCTTTCTTGTATTTTATCCCAAGTATCTTCTCTCATCCATTTTTTCTTTTTATGTACTAGGTATCCGGTGGTCGCTACAGCTGCTTCTGTCATTGCTGTTCTCAGTTGTTCCCATTTAGTATCGATTGTCTTGGTGGTGATATCGTTGTCAATTTTGCCTAAAGCATCAAAATAGTTGTTCATTTTGACATTATATTCCTTCTTTATATCATTTGATTGCAGTCTGTGTACATCTATTCTTCTATTTTTATTCGGTTGGTATAACTTCTTCAGTTTAATTCTCATTTTAGCTATGCAGAGGTTATGATCGCTTCCGATCTCTGCACCTCTGTATGCTCTGACGTCTTGAACTGATGAGCGAAATTTAGCGCTTATGCAGAAGTGATCTATCTGGTTCTTAGTTCTGCCATCAGGTGAATTCCATGTTATCTTGTGGATATTCTTATGTGGAAAGATGGTGTCTGCCACAACGAGGTTTGATATTTCACAAAGTTCTAGAAGTCTTTCGCCATTTTGATTCATACAGCCTATGCCATGAGTACCGAGATATCTTTGTACTCCATCGTTGTTGTCACCTACTTTGGCGTTAAAATCACCCATGACTGCTATTATGTCATGCTTGGGTATTGTGTTGATGGTACTTAGAAGTGCTTCATAGAAGTCATCTTTTGTGGTATCAAGAGCGTCGTTAGTTGGTGCATAACATTGTACAATTGAGAGCTTGAAAAATCGTGTCTGAAATCTAGCTAATATTAGCCTCTCATTGATAGGTACCCAGCTGATAAGCGATGCTGCTGCTTTCTGTGTCATTAGGATGGCTACTCCCTCAGTGTGACGATTATCATTACTACCAGAGTATATAATTTGCTTTTTTTCTTCTGAAATATATTTTATGCCCTTCCCCGTCCATCTACACTCGCTGACACCCAATAAGTCCAACTTATAATTATCCATTTCTTTAATTACTTCTTCCAATTTTCCGTCTTGATACATAGTTCTTAGATTCCAGTATCCAATTTTAGAAATCTCCTTAGCCCCCAAGATATTAGAGTGAGTCATGTTTACTGTCGAGCCTGGTTCTGTTTCGGTAACAATAGCTTGTTTTACGATAGTGAATTGTTAACTCACTGATCAACCCTCCGATCCAACCGACCGATTCGAGGGTTTCGAGGTCAGTTATAGGAAAATATCTACACCACTAGATACTCTGGTGTATCTTTTATTCTATAATTTAACATAACATGGTGATATCCATCGAAATATACACATTCCTGATGTTTTTCTTTCGGCGTCTAAGGTGAGAAACGAATTTCACCTCCATCTTGGAAGGGTAGATAAAGTGACTATAAATTTCAAGCAGTTGTTGCCCTTGCGTTATAAAATAGATATTGAAATAAAACGATGTTGCGAGAATTTATCACGCAACATACATTTTCTATTTTTCTCTTCTTTCTTCTACCCGTGTCTTCTAATTTATTATCACTCTTTTATCCTTTTTGTGTTTTTCGCATTCGTTCGTTTGCGACTATAACCTTACTATTTTCCCATTCTAACATTTACCTGTTTCTTTTCTCAAAACTGAGAACACATTTATGACATAACGCGTCAGAGAGAGAGAGCGTTAAATGCATTCTATTGCATTAGGTGTCAGTGGACGGAAATGTTAATATATTCATCTGGCCAGACACAGGAGCAGACATATGTCTACAGCATTCCCTGCACCAGACGAAATACACTGTGAATATTCGTTTTCGCCAGACCTATAGGCGACAAATTTGTCTGCATTTTCACCTGCCACAACGAGTTGCATCGGCTGAGTGCTCAGGTGAGGCTCGATAGCCGACATCTCCGCGGCGCAGTTTGAGACATTTGTCTGGGAATCTCAGCTGACAAGGCACTCACTGTTGGCCTGGTCAGCGCGAGGTGTGAAAACGCACGAGTGTCAGTTCATGGTAGTTCTCTAGCTAACGTAGGTGTTAAGACGGAAAGGGGAGATTATTTCGTTTTGCGAAATAAGTTGGGACCTTTCATTCTGGTAATAGATATAACCTGAATGTTTAACTTTATTTTCATTCAGTCCTCTAAATTCACAGTAGACAGGTTGCTCGTGAATAGAATAAGCTGTATAGCGAAGTGTCTCAGTTTGTTTCGACAATTGGTTGAACTTCTAGACTTAAATAAATATATCAGCGTATGATTCTAAAGGTTTGCGACCACCTGTAGTTCTGTGGTGAGGTAATATAATGATATCTAGTATTTTGGGAAGTGTTTAAAGTGTTAAATCGCTCATTTCATTTAACTAGTTTCTTTTGTGCAGTGTGATTAATTTATAGTCTGTATTATTTTCTAGTGAAGTTGTAGCGAATTATTCTGTTGCGTGCTCTTTTATTATATGAGTTACTACTGTCAAGCCTGCTGTACTAGTACCGAGTTTGGAATGTTGTAGTGAGTGTGTAGGTACAATCACACACCACAGGTACGCACATAAGAGGCATGGAATGTTGAAACCACAGGCGACAGTTAATAACAATTTATTTACATCTCAACACGTTATAATTGGTTCCAAATAAAGTCATATTATAGTTCATCTTAATAAAGTACTCCAGCAAACGGTTGTCCTCACCTTGCTATAAATAATAAATAAACAATGGATCCTTTTCCAGCAAACGGTTGTCCTCACCGTGCTGTCAATATAAAAACGGCCTCATCAAGATGCTTCTAGCATCAGCGTTATAGTCAATAACTCCTCACCTCAGCGCTATAATATAATACTGGATCCTTGTAGCATACGGACATACTCGCAGTGCTAACAATATAAATATGGCCTCTCAAAGATACTTCTCAAATTAGTGCTTTAATATAATATTGGATCCTTGTAGCATACGGAAATCCTCGCCGTGCTAACAATATAAATATGGCCTCTCAAAGATACTCCTCAAATTAGCTTTTTAATATAATATTGGATCCTTGTAGCATACGGACATCCTCGCCGTGCTAACAATATAAATATGGCATCTCAAAGATACTCCTCAAATTAGCGCTTTAATATAATATTGGATCCTTTAGCGAACGGACATCATCGCCGTGCTAACAACATAAATATGGCCTCTCCAAAATACTCCTCACATTAGCGCTATCATAAGATAATGACTGCTACCAGCAATTTCTCACAAGACTGCTCACCCGGCAGTTTACAATAATCTCGCCTTCACTCATCTCAGCGCGATTATATTACAATATAAGTTACTGGATCCTTACATCTCAAATTACTCACAAACACATGTCTTCACATCTCAAAATTATCCTCTCTCAGAAAATAATGGCCTACACAAATAATGGCCTCTTATCTTTAGCACTGCGCAGGCATACTATCGAAAACACACAGAGGGCCGACGACCTCAGTCAAATACTCTTAACAGATTGATCCCAAGTTTACAAGTTGATGGAGAGTGATAGATTTGATGAACGAATAAAAGATTATATCTAGATGATATGATTTCAGTCTACAAGTTGAAGGAGAGTGACAGATTTGATGAACGAATAAAAGATTATATCTAGATGATATGATTTCAGTTTTCAAGTTTAAGGGACTGCCTCGCCTCGGGAAATAGTCTACTAGAAATCCTTAATGCAACGAGAATTCTAGCAACTAAACAGGATATTTTCTGGACTATAAATTCTTTCTCAGAAATCCTAAAAAAAGGACTATATAAAGTACATAAGGTTGAGAAAGGAGATTTGGTGTCCAGCAACATTAACTAAAATATCCCGACTCACTAGAAGTTAGTTTAATTACGGCGGAGCCCCCAGGGTGTAGATTTATGTTTAAACAAAACAAAATACAGCCCAAATAAAGGTAACAAGGACAAATAACAACAGACTCTGTTATGTTGAATTTTAAAGCAAAGTGTAGATTCTCACAACTATGAAAGATTTACAAGTGAACATTAAATGTGTGCTCTCATGTTTAGAAACAAACAAACTATGGCCAGCAAATGAACTAGGAGATCTTTTCTATGGTAGTTTTGCTGGGAAGTATTATACTCATCTCTACAAGGACTTCAGTAGCTGCTGAGATGATTTTTGTTCTGACTCTCTTGGCTTGGTCTGTCCCAGCACTTTAGGTAGTTTCAACTGTTCAATGGGTTCAGAGGGTGGCACAGTCTGCTTCCCGGCAGTCATTGCAAATCACAAACACGGATGGAGTAAATCAGCCCTGCTGAATACATCTTCTGCTTACTGGGCTATGACTCAGGTTAGAGTCACCTGGTATGACAGACTAGAGACGTACTATGGTATGGGATGGTTGGTATGGTAAACCTGGTTGGTAGGGTATGATTTGTTTTGCTTTGGTAACCTGGTTGATAGGTTATGGTTGGTAGGGTAACCTGGCTGTTAGGATATGGTTGGTAGGGGTAATATTTGGTACCGTGGACTCAAAACCTGGTTTGTACCCTGGAACCGAAACCTGGTTAGACTGGATGATTAATCAATTGAAGTCCCAATAGTTAAGTTTCAAGAGAAATCATCTCCTGTGTCTGCCATGCGATAAGCGTCCATCAAAAATCAAATTAAAACAATCATCGCTAACATTCTATAACAAAGTGTTATCTAGTATCTATGAAATACTCCTAATTAACTGACGTTATAGCGTATCTGAAGTTCACAGCCTCTATCTGGCTGTCTGCTTATTAACAACAGTGGTTTTTCTCATGTGGGTAGTGAGTTTCATAAACTGTGATGTTTGGGACTATTGTCATCAAATGTTTGAGCACTACTGGCTCACATCGTGCCCGTATAGCTGTATATCAATGTTGAGGTCATTGTCACCAATGGTTGGAGAACCACTAGGTTATAGTTTCCAGTGTTGTTGTAAAACCTGTTGGGGTATGATTGCTGCCGCGGCTTGAGAACCCCTGATTTACATTCTTTTTACTTGAGCAGTGAATCTACTTTAGGGTGTTCCTGGTCTTAAAGGCTGAGAACCATTTGCTTCCAGAGTCAGTCAAATTATTACATTCATACAAATGGCTATTGTGCTGTTGCCTATCCTTACATATTTCTATGTTTATGTTATAAACATTCATATAACCGGATAGCAAAATCATAGCACAGGATACATGCATATACATACATTAAAACAGGACAAAGATAGATGAAACCATAACACAGGATACATGCATATACATACATTAAAACAGGACAAAGATAGATGAAATCATAACACAGGATACATGCATATACATATATTAAAACAGGACAAAGATAGATGAAATCATAACACAGGATACATGCATATACATACATTAAAACAGGACAAAGATAGATGAAACCATAACACAGGATACATGCATATACATACATTAAAACAGGACAAAGATAGATGAAACCATAACACAGGATACATGCATATACATACATTAAAACAAGACGAAGATAGATGAAACCATAACACAGAATACATGCATATACATACATTAAAACAGGACAAAGATAGATGAAATCATAACACAGGATACATGCATATACATACATTAAAACAGGACAAAGAGAGATGAAACCATAACACAGGATACATGCATATACATACATTAAAACAGGACACAGATAGATGAAACCATAACACAGGATACACGCATATACACACATTAAAACAGGACAAAGATAGATGAAACCATAACACAGGATACATGCATATACATACATTAAAATAGGACAAAGATAGATTAAACCATACAGTAGAAATTGTTCAGTAGTCTCATTTTAACAATCAAGGAACATTAATGACTGTCACAATGAAGATGAAAGAAAGTATAGACCTTTGCCTAACAAAAGATACTGAAATAATAAGCTGTAGATAAACATGTGATTATTCAGTTTCTAAAATCAACAATATTAGATCTACTTACTCGCTCAACTGATTCACTATGGATTTGGCAACGATAACCCCGCATTGGGGTCAATTAGCTAACTTCTGATGCGTATGACAGTGACCGGGCGAATGTGGTTTTTCCCTCCAAGAATTTTCTACTTGCACCTCCCGTTGACCTCTTCGGTGTCCTCACAGCAATTTCTTCTTGAGTCCCAGGAGGATCAAGTTCATCTTTTTTTTTAAAACTGGTCCATGTGTGTTGCCTAGCTCTCACTGTGTAGGAGTAGCCGGTTGCAAGTCCTGAAAAGGACTGGTCCTAAGAAAGAACACTAGCTGATTGTCTTGATCCCTCTCGTTGTTGTATGTTCATGGTATCTTGGAGTGTTTAACAGTGCGTTTCGCCTCCAATCTCGCTCGTTCGGTGGCAGCCCTGAGGAGGGCTTGTCCTAAATAGAACTACTTGGTGGCTTGTGTAGTTTTGTGTATTTTTAACCTCGTTTCTGTTGCTTGTGTCTTTCTTTTCTCTTGTACCTGGTGTAATGCTTTTTATTATTATTGTGAGGAGCAGCTTTTTTAGCAATTCATCAATGACTTCTTCGTTTGATCGGTCGTTCTTTTTAGCTTCTCGTATGTTGTTAGATGTAGTTTCTTCAATCGCCATTCTTTCTGCTTCTGTTCTTTTGAGTGGTTCTTCGTTTCCCTCTTTCAGCTCTTTCAGCTTCTTGACATCTGCTTCTACCTGCTGCCGAATTCTTTTCATGTCTTGTATTTTTTTCATGTCGTTTATGAATTGTCTCGCGCTTTCCGAGCTATCTGTGATTGTCTCACATCTGGCAGTTGAGGCTCTGTTGTTGTGTTGCTGATGATTTTTTTCTCTCTTTTTGCAGTTTTTGTTTCAGATCTCTCACCTCAGTCGTGAGCTGTCTGACCTGTTCCGTTAAACTGTCTTGGCTTTTATTACCTAGAGTACTTGCCGCCACACTGTTGTTTGCCTCTTGGTACAATACCCCCTTTCCGATGGCCATTGTAATTATTAGCTTTGTTTGTTGGTATTCGGGACACCCACGGTATCGTGCCCCGTGGTTTCCGAGGCAGTTGGCACATTTTCTATTTTTGTTTGGCATCTTGTAGTCGAGGTCTTGTTTAGCCTTAGGGCAGTCTTTGTATTTGGGGCTGCCCGCACAGTATCTGCAAACCTTCTCGTTCCTGCACGTGTTCTTTGTGTGTGAAGACGCCTGGCACTTAAAACACTACATCATTTGCGGGATGTAGGTGTGGCCGCCTGCGCTAACAGGTGGTTACCTCACTTGGCCGTTGTATGCCCAGGTTCTTTGCCTCAGTAGATAGCGATGACTGATGATGATAGATATTACAACAACAATACAGAGTGGTCATACACTACGAAGTGGTACTTCTATATATAACTTGAGGAACACCGCTTGAACAGGAACATTATTTATTTACACTGTACAGCAGTAATATAGTTGGACCTCCAACAATTTGGTACTGTCGACATACTTTCATACAGCTCACTAGCCAATGACACTAGACTCTTTTATATTGCTTTATCTGTCTCTCTTTAGATGTTACTTTTGCATATCTTCCTAAAACTTCTTTGACTATTTAGTTATTACTGTTCATGTTCAGGTTATTAGGTTGTAGTTACCGGACGACTCCGAGGAATGATGGTTTCCCTGAACCTTAGCTGATTCCAATACTGGCCCGAATAACAGGACTACGGCACTAAGTTAACTACTGCATTCTATGTACCGTATTAACGAATGAGAACATAACACGCTCTTCCAATCTTCACTTCCTTGTCTAGATAATACAATATATTTTGACAACGTGTGCTGCACACATCCGCCACTGCAGACCTACGAATTTAAATAGATTCTTGAGCAAGTCACTGTCGTCTGAACATCCCTACTCTCGTATATCTCGGGTATGTGCGAACTGCACAGCTTCATTCACGCTTCTGACTGAGCTGCTGAATAGCGTGCCTAACCGGATTTGTTAACCTCTTTTCGAATTCTCCTTCTCATGCACATTGTTTTTTCGCATCTCCTTTGTCTATTCTTTCTAGACTTCCCTATGTTTGATTCTCACTATTCGTTCCCTTTATCTGCCACATAATCACGTGTTCTTATAGGTCTATTCTGAATAGTGATACTTTCCGGAACTGTTTTTCCTTGTAAAGTCACTATTATCAGGCTGGTGTCTTCTTTGTTCCAGGACTTTAGCCTTTCGGAGTGTGTGATTCTGGCCAGAGGGTTATTGGGCCTGAATGCAGCTTTGGGTCTCTGCGTCTGACAAGCTGTTGTCAATCCCTTTGATGACTACTTTCTTACATTCTATGTAGATTTCTGCTTGGATTTTGATCAGGTGTGATAGCTGACATTCTTTAGACCCGGACGCCAGAGCAGTCATCAACGATTTAGTCTTTTCCGTACGCATTAAGTTGCTGCCTCTTTTTTATAAATGATCTCAATTGCATGTTGACTGTATCGAAAACAATGTACGCAGATGACCTCATTTGGACAGAGGAAAAATACAACAAACTGGCGCCAGCTAAATTAAATAAAGCCATAGTTACAATAGTTGTGTTCTGCAAGCTATGGAAACTAAAAATAAACTAGCAAAAAACAAAATGCAGTTTGTTTTCACTTGGAGCACCAAGGAAAGCAAGAAAGTGTAGCAACTAAAACTTGATGGACAACAACACCCAGCTTACTTAGGTGTGGAGCTAGATAGACAGTTTACTTAGGGGTGGAGCTAGACAGACAGCTTACTTAGGAGTGGAGCTAGACAGACAGCATACTTAGGTGTGGAGCTAGTCACCCAGCTTACCTAGGAGTGGAGCTATACAGACAGCTTACTTAGGTGTGGAACTAGACAGACAGCTTACTCAGGAGTGGAGCTAGACAGACAGCTTAGGTGTGGAGCTTGACAGACAGCTTACTAAGGAGTGAAGCTAGACAGACAGCTTACTTACGAGTGGAGCTAGATAGACAGCTTACTTACAAGTGGAGCTAGATAGACAGCTTACTTAGGTGTGGAGCTAAACAGACAGCTTACATAGGAGCGAAGCTAGACAGACAGCTTACTTAGGTGTGGAGCTTGACAGACAGCTTACTTACGAGTTGAGCTAGACAGACAGCTTACTAAGGAGTGAAGCTAGACAGACAGCTTACTTACGAGTGGAGCTAGATAGACAGCTTACTTACAAGTGGAGCTAGATAGACAGCTTACTTAGGAGTGGAGCTAGACAGACAGCTTACATAGAAGTGACGCTAGGCAGACAGCTTACTTAGTGTGGAGCTTGACAGACAGCTTACGAGTGGAGCTAGACAGACAGCTTACTTAGGAGTGGAGCTAGACAGACAGCTTACTTAGGAGTGGAGCTAGACAGACAGCTTACTTAGGAGTGGAGCTAGATAGACAGCTTACTTAGGAGTGGAGGTAGATAAACAGCTTACTTATGTGTGGACCTAGACAGACAGCTTACTTAGGAGTGGAGCTAGAATGACAGCTACTCCTCAAAACTGTAATGCACAAAATGAAAGTCAAGGTCAGTGAGCGACTGTGTATTGTGAAATAATTTGAAAGAAACAGCTGGGGAGCAGAAAACGTAAATCACAGCTGTACTACGTTATGTCTGAGCAGCATTGGATAATAAACTGCTACAATAGTCGACAATGGACAAAACCACCCAGACAGACAAAGTCCAAAGCCAAACTCTCATTATAATAAAAGGGTGTAGAAAAGAAGAATCATATTGGTATGACAAGATCACTTATATGGAACTGATGACAAGATCACATATGTGAAACTGATGACATGAACACTTATGTGGAACTGATGACATGATCACTTATGTGGAACTGATGACATGATCACTTATGTGGAACTGATGACAAGATCACTTATGTGGAAATGATGACAAGTTAACTTACGATATGAAGCTGATGAGAATAACAATTATGTGGAACTGATAAAAAGATCACTTAAGTGAAACTGATGACAAGTTCACTTATGATGTCCAACTGATGACAAGATCAATTATGTGGAACTGATGACATAATCACTTAAGTGGAACTGAAGACAAGATCACTTATGTGGAACTGATGAGAAGATCACTTATGTGGAACTGATAACAATATCACTTATATGCAACTGATGACAAGATCACTTATGTGGAACTGATGACAAGATCATTTAAGGGGAACTGATGGCAAGATCACTTATGTGGAACTGATGAAAAGATCACTTATGATGTGAAACTAATGACAAGATCACTTATGTGGATCTGATGACAAGATCACTTATGTGGAACTGATAACAAGATCACTTATGTGAAACTGATGACAAGATCACTTATTTGGAACTGATGACAAGATCACATATGTGATACTGATTACAAGATTACTTATGCGCAATTGATACAAGATCACTAATGTGGAACTGATGACATGTTTACTTATGTGCAACTGATGACTAGTTCATTTATGTGGAACTAATGACAAGTTCACTTATGTGCAAATAATGACAAGATCACTTATATGGAACTGATGACAAGGTCACTTATGTGGAACTGATGACAAGATCACTTATGTGGAAATGATGACAAGATCACTTATTTAAAACTGATGACAAGATCACAAATGTGATACTGATGACAAGGTTACTTATGTGCAATTTATGACAAAATCACTTTGTGGAACTGATGACAAGATTACTTATGTGCAACTGAGGACAAAATCACTTATGTAGAACTGATGACATGTTTACTTATGTGCAACTGATGACTAGATCACTTATGTGGAACTGATGACAAGATCACTTATGTGCAACTGATGACAAGATCACTTATGAGGAACTGATGACAAGTTCATTTATGATATAAAACTGATGACATTATCACTAATGTGGAACTGTTGACAAGATCACTTATGTATAACTGATGACAAGATTACTTATGTGGAACTGAAGACAGGATCACTTAATGGGAACTGATGACAAGATCACTTATGTGGAACTGAAGATAAGATCACTTATGTGGAACTGATGACAAGATCACTTATGTGGAACTGATAACAAGATCACTTATGTGGAACTGATGACAAGTACACTTATGTGGAACTGATGACATGATCACTTATGTGGAACTGATGACAAGTTCACTTATGATATGAAGCTGATGAGAATATCACTTATGTGGAACTGATGCAATGATCACTTAAGTGAAACTGATGACAAGATCACTTATGACGTGCAACTGATGACAAGATCACGTATGTGGAACTGATGACATAATCACTTAAGTGGAACTGAAGACAAGATCACTTATGTGGAACCGATGGCAAGATCATTTATGAGGAACTGATGACAAGATCACTTATGGGGAACTGATGACAAGTTCACTTATGATGTGAAACTGATGACAACATCACTTATGTGGAACTGATGACAAGACCACTTATGTGGAACTGATGACAAGATCACTTATGTGCAACTGATGACAAGATCACTTATGTGCACCTGATGACAAGATCGCTTAAGGGGAACTGATGACAAGATCACTTATGTGGAACTGATGAAAAGATCACTTATGATGTGAAGGTGATGAAAAGATCACTTATGTATAACTGATGGCAAGATCATTTAAGTGAAACTGATGACAAGCTCACTTATGATGTGAAACTAATGACAAGATCACTTATGTGGATCTGATGACAAGATCACTCATGTGGAACTGATGACAAGATCACTTATTTGGAACTGATGACAAGATCACATATGTGATACTGATGACAAAAGTACTGATGCACAATTGATACAAGATCACTAATGTGTAACTGATGACATGTTTACTTATGTGCAACTGATGACTATATCATTTATGTGGAACTAATGACAAGTTCACTTATGTGCAACTAATGACAAGATCACTTATGTGGAACTGATGACAAGGTCACTTATGTGGAAATGATGACAAGATCACTTATTTAAAACTGATGACAAGATCACAAATGTGATACTGATGACAAGGTTACTTATGTGCAATTTATGACAAAATCACTTATGTGGAACTGATGACAACATCACTTATGTGGAACTGATGACAAGAACACTTATGTGGAATTGATGACAAGATCACTTATGTGGAACTGATCACAAGATCACTTTTATGGAATTGATGTCAAGATCACTTATGTGGAACTGATGACAAGGTCTCTTATTTGGAACTGATGACAAGATCACTTATGTGGAACTGATGACAAGATTGCTTATGTGGAACTGATGACAATATCACTTATGTGGAACTGATGACAAAAACACATATGTGGAATTGATGACAAGATCACTTATGTGGAACTGATCACAAGATCACTTATGTGGAATTGATGACAAGATCACTTATGTGGAACTGATCACAAGATCATTTATGTAGAACTGATCACAAGATCAATTACTTGGAATTGATGACAAGATTACTTATGTGGAACTGATGACAAGGTCACTTATGTGGAACTGATGACAAGATCACTTATGTGGAACTGATGCAAGATCGCTTATGTGGAACTGATGACAAGATCGCTAATGTGGAACTGATGACAAGATCACTTATGTTGAACTGATGACAAGATCACTTATGTTGAACTGATGACTTGGACCAGACAAGTGCCAGTGGAACAAGCAACGAGAAGAAGAAGCTGGTGATAGATACGACACACACTGATCAAACCTGTTGATAGCATCACACGACAGTCCTTTAGATAGGACACACTGAACAAACCTGTTGATAGCATTACACGGCAGTCCTTTAGATAGGACACACACTGAACAAACTTGTTGATAGCATTACACGGCAGTCCTTTAGATAGGACACACACTGAACAAACATGTTGATAGCATTACACGACAGTCCTTTAGATAGGACAAACACTGAACAAACCTGTTGATAGCATTACACGGCAGTCCTTGTTCTGGACACCTCGGGTTAAGAGAGGACAGAGAAAGACTAAGAAACCCATAGAGAAGAGAACTGGAGACAAACGTCAAGATGACGTCATGGTAAGACCTTGACCTGATGGCACTGTTGCTGTCATTTTCGACGGAGTCATCTGTCAAGTTATTTGCTTATGTTTATATCATAAGAATAATTGTGTCTTTACCTGCGATGTCAGGTTGATTAGGGGTTGTCTTCCCTTGTTTATTCATTCATTGTGTTTGACCTTTAGGGTCAAAGGTAGACAGTTTGGGCGTAGGCCCATGGGAAGGTTTTTTTAAGCGGGAGTTGAGTTAGACTTCCGGCAAGCCGTGAAGGGTCCTTGTTTTCTGAAGGGACCAAGGGTCCATTGTGTTTTTCGGGGAGAATCTTCGAAGTGACTGCGATGGCAGTTTTCCCCAGTGAATCTCTGTGCGTTGGAATGACAGCAGAGTTCCTTATTATGTTCTGTGGATTCGGTTACAGGTAATACCGACTTTTTCCATTACTATGCTTTCGGTGGCAGAACATGTTAGAAGATTGCCTAGTCTGTGAACTGCAGCTCACCGATCCTACATTTCAGAACTTATATTTTGTGCTCGAGGTAGCCATCCAAGACTATTAGTCTTTATATTGTCCAGAAATCCAGTGACGAAGATATATTGTGGGAACCGCAGATTGGCGGTATTTATGTCTACAATAAGCATTACTGCAGGGTTAATGGTAACCTGCTTATCAGAAGTACACAGCTGACGTCAGAACGAGGACTGTGTTTTCGGCTAATGTACTACAGCCTAATACAGTGCAATTGGCGGGGAATGCCAAGTTGCACCTATGTGCCAGAGTGATTAAGGTATCTGACGCGTTTAGTCAGTGATACCAGGGCGACGCCACGAACTGTCATTATTGAAGAACATTGCATTGACCATGCACGAATATTCAAATGTTTACCAGCTTGTTGAATGCCTAATGTATACCTATCGATTTCCGGTCAGCATGACCTTGTTACACTGACTGTTCCTGTTGATACCATGTGTGTGTTCTCGTCAATAAATGTTTTGAAACGTGCCTGCAGTGTCCAAGCATCCTTGACTACTGCATGTGAGTGTATGGGTTGCAGGGTTACATATATACGAGCCTAAACACATTCGCGCCTTCATTCGCACCCACACTCAGTTCATCACACGCTCGCACTACACACCTAACAACATGTATACTGTCTTGGGCCAGTGATCACCTCAACAAGAGAAAGTGACAGTTACAGGCACGTGACAGGAAGGCTTGGCATAAGTCCTATGTAACTTGAGGTGTTGAAAGGTAATGATGAAGAGATGTGTGATGTCACGTAAGTGAGGGGGAGGGGGGAGGTTTTTAATATTTTGTGACTATGACCTGGGAGAAGTGGGGTTCAATAATGGCAACAACTTATTGACGTCATATGTGGATGACCCCTAATCGACAAGTTAAACATTATAGCTATAAACACCATTTCTCACCAATACTCAGCAAAATTTATGTAAGCAATCTATAATACCTCAGAAATCATAATCTTCGATGATTCAAAATCAACACTTCAGGCTTTAATAAATATCCCCCAAACTAAAAATATAAAAAAATAATACAGATGGCTGAAAATATAGACAGCCTGATCACAACATACAACAAACAACATAAAAGTCACTCTCCAGTGGATACCACGAAAACTCGTGGATACACCAGTCAAACCAAACCAACTAGGAAGGTGCATCATTAAAACAAACACTAGTACCATTACACAGATAGCTAATCTAATACTCCTAAAAAAGGTCAAAGAAGAATGGTTGAATCGAGGGGCAAGAGTCTACAGGACGTGCCTTGTACAAAGAAATCACTCATCCCAGTAAAAATGGTTGAATCGAGAGGCAAGAGTCTACAGGACGTGCCTTGTACAAAGAAATCACTCATCCCAGCAAAAATGGTTCAATCGAGGGGCAAGAGTCTACAGGACGTGCCTTGTACAAAGAAATCACTCATCCCAGCAAAAATGGTTGAATCGAGGAGCAAGAGTCTACAGGACGTGCCTTGTACAAAGAAATCACTCATCCCAGTAAAAATGGCAACATCAGTAACCTATGCTGTGTGAAGCAGAGCACAATCTTCCAATTTAGAACAGCACATGCCAGACTCAACAAACAAACTAATCTCCTTCTATAAGATTAGTTGCACATCTGTGCACATCCATATGAAGCAGAGCACAATCTTCCAATTTAGAACAGCACATACCAGACTCAACAAACAAACTTATCTCCTTCTATAAGATTAGTTGCGCATCTGTGCACATCCATATGAAACAGTTCAGCATGTGCTGTTCACTTGCCCAGGATTTTCAATAGAAAGCTCCTGCCGGGCTCTCCAACAATCACAAACACTCTTTACTGCACCAATCAACAATGCAGAACACATGCACATTCTTCATCTTGACGTTAGCTGCGATATAACGACGAGCACAGCAAAGCTAGTTCAACAGCAACGAAACAAAATAAGAACAAAACCCACAAATCCATTTCTTAAAAATGTCTTATGATTGCAGCACATTTAAAAAAAATTTACCATTCCCACCCACCATTATAACTGATCATCCCTTCTCATAAAGCAGAACCTGGCACACAGAAACCTCTAACACTTTACTCCTCTACGTTAGTGTCTGCTAGTGGAATACTTGTATACAGTAGAACTCCATTTATCCGAACCCCATGGGACCGAGCATCGTTCGGATAATCAAATGTTCGGATAATTGGATTACATAATGTATCGAGTACATGTACACATATTTCTAAAAATAATTAACCATCACAAGGAAAATACAATATAAAACATATTTACTTGTACTGTAATAATAATACCCACACTGTATTAGATCACTGTATCACCAAAATCTTTTATTACACTGCAGTGCATGTACTACTTGTATTAATTATTTTTGTTAAGAAAGAGAAATGTTTTCAAAATAACATTACAAACGATTCAAAACCAGGCGCAACTTACGTATACATGTACTTGCACAGATGTAGCCCACTATTTAAAATAATGAGGAATCCTCTTTTGCACCAAACTGGATAGTCTCCTTTTGGCTGCTAAGTCCCGCATTCTCTTCAACAGCAGAAGCTGTGTAGGACAGCTGTCATCTTCTTGCTCGTACCAAGCCATCGATGTATCTAGTGCTATGAAGGCCTCTTCAGGACTTGGTCGACGTTTTGGTTTTTCTTCATAATCTACAAGTACATCATGTACTTCTGAGGAGTCTTCATCATCGGTCACTACATGTATTTGGTTTTCTTCTTGCACAAAAGACAAAATTTCTTCGTCATTCAAAAACTGAAAACCAGAATCATTATCATCTTCTAGCCACATGTGTGCATCATCTTTGTCACTGTCCGAAAATCCGGGCATTGCTTGAAACAGTTCCACAACTTCATTTATACAATCATCATTTGTGTCCACTGCAGTAGTTTCATTTCCTCCTTTTTTCCCAAGCAATCTACTCCAAGCCTTGTTGAGATTATCTTGTGACAGGGTGGTCCAAGCATCAGCTAACATATAGCAGCAGTCTTTGAGATTAAGCTTTTTGGAAAACGCCACCACACTTTCTTCATCTTCAGCCAACAATAAACGACGCAGGACTTCCTTCTTGTACATCTTTTTAAGCTTTGCTATAACACCCTGATCCATTGGTTGAATCAGTGCTGTTACATTGGGAGGCAGAAAAATTACTTTAAAATTTGCATCAACTGCATTCAATGTATCCGTCTCTGGATGAGATGGTGCATTGTCCAGTAGAAGAATTACTTTTCCAGTTTTCTTTTCCTGTTCTCTCAACCTCTTCACATTTGGGATGAACTGATTGTATACCAATCAAGAAATATTTCACTATTCATCCAAGCACTCTTCTGTGCTTTGTAACACAATGGGAGACACGTCACATTCTTTAAACAACGTGGTTTTTTGGCTTTGCCGATCATTAGCACCGGTAAACGATGACTTCCACTGGCATTCGCGGCTACCAAAATTGTTACTCTCTCTTTGCACTTTTTAAACCCAGGGGCAGCTGCTTCGCGCTGAGATGCAAGTGATTTTTGAGGCAATGATTTCCAGTATAAGCCAGTCTCATCGGCATTATACACATCATCGAGTGAATAATCTTCTTCTTCCAAAAAAAGCCAAGAATGTTTCTTTAAAATTTTTAGCGGCAGTTTCATCGCTAGATAAAGATTCCCCTTGAATCTCCAATTCTCGTATGCCATGACGAGATTTAAAGTTTCTTAACCATCCCTGGCTAGCCTTAAAGTCAGGAGGACCGTCAAGTTGATTGTTGAACTGAAATGCCTTTTCATACAACAGAGAACCAGAGATAGGTTCCCCTTTGCTTCTTCTTTGCACAAACCATATATACAAAGCCTCTTCCTATTTCACATCTTTCGCATTTCTCATGGTTTTACGTTTCTTCGACCCATTTTCACTATCAAATTTCGATGCAAAACTCATAATTTTATCCTTGTCACTTTTGATGTCAGAGACGGTAGCTTTCCCAACATTGAAAATCCTCGCAAGTGAAGACACAGTTTCACCTTGTTCTAGTCTCTTGATAATTTCTGTTTTCGTTTCAATTGACAAAACATTGCGGTTCCTTTTATATGCTTTAGGCCTACTGGAAGATGCCATATCGCACATAGAAATACTTGTACACCAAAATTATTCTGCTGTAGTAGCAGACACAATTATTTTAAGTTGAACTGTCTGTTTAGCCAGTGTTCTACCTAGAACGCAAACGTACACTGGATTGGTAAACCAGATATTAACTGACTTTATGATCTAACTGACTTCCTGTACGTAAGCGACCGACCATTAACCATCCCATTCTCTACAAATTGTTCGCACACATTTGAAGTTTGCCGCATCAAAAGATTCAGAATTTTAGTCTAACGTGACTGTGGCATCTGATTTTTTTTTTTCTGGAAAAAGTGTTCGGATAATTGGATGTTCGGATAATTGGGGTTCGGATAAATGGAGTTCTACTGTATTTACCTTTTATCTACTTAAGTATTATAGTGTGCCGTGACATTTACCTTTTATCTACTTAAGTATTATAGTGTGCCGTGAAATTTAGAAGGATACTTAAGTGTGCCATCAATCAAAAACAGTTGCGGAGTACTGTGCTATGAAAATCAAAGCAGCTCACCTCTGGTAAAATTGTCCACATACACTGACAACACGCCAAGTCGCTAGTCATTCAACTGCTGATTTCCAATATTCCACAAGTTTACCAAAATCAAGTGATTGTTTAATTACTGTATGAATGGTTTGTATTTTGTCTGGTTGTTGCCGCTTGCTTGATTGTTGTCTTTGCATGCTCCATCCATGACACCCCTCCCCCTTTATTCTTGCTCCCTTAATGTTAGCTATGTTTCCGTATAGGGGACGCCGTGTGTCTGTGGTTACTGACAAATAGGTTTTTGCCTGGGCCATCGTATACCTGTATCTAATAGACATCACTGCAAGTATGTCCCTCATTGCTACATCTCAAGACTATAAGCATTCTTTTATTTTGGTTGTTGATGTTGTATTACTGATAACGTGGGTATTCCCAGTCCATGTTCAATAACTGACATGATCAGCTGATCATAAAGAAGAAATCATAAATTTCAGGGTTGCCAGACCTCTCCTGCATGTCTGTATGATGTGAAAACATGGTGCATATATGATATCCTGTGATCGAATAAGCTGACAGACTAGCACCAAGAGTACACACAGTGGGCACACTGCATTTGGATAAGAGAGAGATTCTGATAACAATTAATGATCGCTTATTAAAGAATGACACAGCAATAGATGAATCCTCAAGGTTAAGGCTGTCTTAATTTGGCATCAAACGTAAGGTTGTCAAAGCTGGACGTATGAGAGGATTCATCCGTCGTGTTTACAACCAGCGAGCTACAGGAACAGTCAGTAGTCACACTCTTCAACATATACTGAGGGAGACTGATCACCTATGTATGAGCCCGGAGTGCAGTTATGTCAATTCTGTTCAACAATAACACCACAATCTACTTCTTATCAAAGAGGAATTAGTTAAGGAAATCCGAGAAGCTGAGAATGACAAGAGGATGCAAAAAGCAGTGCAGCAAGTCCAACAAAACCAGTTTACTACATGAGCTTCACGAGGTCCGTGACATGGAATGATATATGGCATACGGCGCTTCTAAGACTGGTTTCATTATCAGATCAATGTATAATCTTCTGCCCTCGTATGAAAACCTTGTGAGATGGGGAAAGTCTGATGATGTTCAGTGCCCCCTGTGCCATGTGAAGCAAACGCTAGATCATGTGCTCTCATCTTGCAAGGTGTCGTTAAGGTTAGGACGATTCACATGGCGATACAACCGAGTACTAAATGAGCTGGCTGCTACACTAATCCTGGTAAGGCTGAAGTTTAACAGCAAAGCCAGACAAGATACCTAATGCACATATTTTCTGAAGTCAGCACAATCTGCATATGCCAAACAAAATATCAGTTTACCCCCTATTCTTGATTGGAAATAACTGGGAGATGGCAGCAGATCCACCTGGATCACGGACACACCCAGACTGGGAGATGGCAGTAGATCTATCCGGGCCAGGGACAACCCCAGAAATTATTAGTAGATCAAAAATAAGACCACATATAGTGTGACAGAGGATATGAAAATAGGTTTCATATATTTTCAATTTTCTTTTACCTGTCTTCACCAGCTTCCTTATGAGCCATACATGGTTTGTTAAATATTAAACACTTTAAACCCTCCTAGATATGTTTTTTTTTCTAATTTAGCCCGCATTTTATTGCTGTTAGCTACTTTCTTTGATTTATGTTTACGAGCAGACATATTTTAGCTAACGCTGAGCGGTCACTTGTAATTAAACGCCAGCGATTGAAAATCGTTGTAATAGACCAGACAGTGACCAGGGAATTTGAGTACTAGGAGCAGATAATTTTGGAAAAGTTAGACAATTTCTATTACTCCCCTTGGGAAACTGTTCGTAGGAAGGTAATTAAACACGGTGAGAGAATTTGAGATCAAAGGACGGGCTTGCTTGATTTCGTCTATGACCACGTCTGCATGGCGGTAAATAGTGGAATTTTTCGATCGAAGAAATCTCGCACGGTCTGGTCAATTACGTTATGCCTGATCTAAAGAGAGTGCAGCGGTAAATAGTGTGTAAACTTCTTTTAAGATAGAATTTTAGCAGAAATTTCCCCGTAGGTGCTAAATCTAGCAGAGAGTCTGGTTTTCGGCGAAAAGTGTAACATTCCTTGTCATTTCATATATATATATATACCCCAGCATTTTTAACTCAAGTATTCAGTACTCCACAGATTTAGAAGACATCTAGCTACGATTCTAGAATCACTTTTATTAAGTAGAGTTTCTTAGTTTTCGCTGGAGAAAGTCTAGAAGTATTCTGTTTGGATGTAATAATATCTACTAGTATTTTTGAGTGATTTAAGTGGTAAAATCGTCAATTATACTTCACTAGATTTTCTGTGCAGAGTGATTTACTAGACTAGTCCGTCATTTAGATTTCTCTAGGATTTATTGTGTTACTTAGGCTAGCAGAATAAATCATAATTTTTAGCTAAACTATTCCAGCTATAAAATACATTTAATTAATAGCTAGTAACCAGTCAGAGAATATTTTACCTGACTAGTAAATGCACTGTCAAATATGAGTATTGACGAAATATATATTTATTTCTAATTCACGATGATTAAATTAATTTTAAAATGACTAGAATTTATTTCACGGAAGTTTTAAGCGATAAGACAAGTTCTAAGCTTGTGGTTTCAATTTAAGATAAATAACAGAAGTGGATAAATATATACACTTACACGGGTTAAGGATAGGATTGATAATACTATTTTATAGTTAAGTATTTGTATTTTTCGCCTTTACACAGTATTGGGTCAAACCCTAAACCTTACCAGCGGCTTCCATATGAATCGGAGAATAACGGATTCAAGACCAACAGTACAAAAGATCATTCTGATATAAATATTGGGTTTTCAAGATGTTGTGAAAGCCTGGCCTCTTGTTTACACCCCGAAAGAGACAGAGTATCAATTCAAAGAATATTAAGAATAACTTGTAACTGGACTTATAGATATCCATATTTCTTTTACAAACTTTCATATACATTCAGCTGGTTGAGGCAAGCTAATCAAACATTGACATTACCTGACTAACAACCACTGTGGTGTGAAGAAGATTTATCCTGAACAGAGTTAGTTACCTGATATTTCTATTTAACAATCGAATATTCCAAGCTACTGTACACTTAACATTAGATCTCTTAAGTACTTTTCCTACCTGGACAAAACTGATGTGACATAACCAGCATCCTACTAACAGTAACGAATCAAGCGTTTCCCAAAATTTGGATTAATTACTCTTGGAGAAACTAGGGCTTGTTTCGCCAAAAACCCAACCTTGGATTTCCTCTGTGTACCTTAAAGATTGTTCCAGATGCTGTGAAAGCACCTATTAGGTAAGGGTGACTGGATGTGATCACAGGATTTCAGAGCGAGAGAAAGCAGGGATGATTAATTCTTACATTGTATAACTAATATACTTATTTTGTTTGTTTTCTTCTTAGGTTTGCTAATACTGTTCCTTTATTTCAGAAATAGAATAACGTAGAAACACAGTTCTTAGTTTAGAAAAACCTAGACCCTAGTGCTATTCTTTGACCTTTTGGGGGTTAATTAACTTCTTTCTTTGTGGGATTTTGTCTCTACAGAGGGAGGCACACTGAGTGGGTCTACTTCTTTAATTAATTCATTAACCTATGTTTATTTGTATGTGATTGATATTCAAATTATTGCTATTGTGAAGTTTCTGTATGGTAAATAAAATTTACATTAAACTTTATATACATGTGTTGGTCAGCTCGTCTCAAAATATCCATATCCCATTGATATAGTTTTCACGTCTGTGCGTTTAACTGTCGTCACTTATGTGTGTGTGTATGTGAGTGGTTGATCTATACATATTAATATATATTTTGGTAATCTGTCTGACAAACAAAGTCTTGTTGTAGAGATAGCCTGAACTGGAGGATCTTTCTCGAGTCCAGGGACAGATTCTACCTATTTTTTCACCATCTCACACGTGAAAATCTATTTCTTTACTATCTCCCACTGAGCTATCACCTGTTCTATTTCTATTTAGAAGGGACCAATCTATGTCTTATTTCCCCTATCAAAAATTTACGACATATAGTACTAAACTCCTCATCGGTGTATCAGATTATAATGACTGAGCTCACATTGCGATTTGAATCCAGATTAGATGAGCAACACTCGTTGAAACTGGGTAAAAATAATGACGTGGTCATGGGCTTGAAACTACAGATTCACAGCAAAATTCCTAGCGGTAGAGATGGGTACAAGAGGTCTGGTGGCTGTTTCAGTGTAAGATATACTACAACTATTGGATGTGAAAGGACAGTCAATAACAAGAGCCCTGAAGAGGCTAGGTGAGACTGTGTAGAGGGTGTCTTGTTGACTGTGGAACAACCGCAACGGGCTATGGAGCTCCGGACAGTAATTCATGCATATCATAATGATTGCTTTCATTCTTGCTTCAAGCTGACAACGTGGATAAGAAAAGGAGTGAAGTTGAAAGCTGCAACAAAGGTGGAGTGGGTTCAATTCCTATCGCAGACTGAAAACACAACAGGAAGCTGACACTCGAGAATCATGACCTAGGTGGGCCTGCCTTAGAGTGTACAAGAAAATAAAGGGCCGAAACATTTGTCTCAGGGGAGAACTTTTTCTGATGATCAGATTGCCTCCTATTGTATTGCTCTGTAATGGAGGTTTCTATCATAGTATTTCAGTATCACATGTTCTAGGTCTATATACAAGTATGTGATATTTGTGAATGTAATACTCTTATGCAATGATTGAGTACAGCATACTGTATGTCAGCATAAGTGATCTTTGTGAATGCAGAAAGGTCACTTATGCAAAGATTGAGTACACTATATTCTATGTCAGCATAAGTGATCTTTGTGAATGTAGACAGATCACTTATGCAAAGATTGAGTACACTGTACTCGATGTCAGCATAAGTGATCTTTGTGAATGTAACAATTTTATGTAGTATTATGTACCACATTTTCTAGGTCTATAAAGAAGATCTTTGAAAATATAACAATTTTATGTAGTATTTTGTACCACATATTCTAAGTCTATAAATATGATCTTAGTAAATGTAACAATTTTATGTAGTATTTTGTAACACATATTCTAGGTCTATATAGATGATTTTTGTTAAAATCCACTTTTATGTAGTATTATGTACCAAATATTCTAGGTCTATATAGATGATCTTTTTGAATGTAATATTGTTATGTTGTATCTGAGTACAAATATGTTCTAGCTCTATGTACATCATCTTTGTGAAAATCAACTTTTATGCAGTATTTGAATGTTAGTTTTCTACAGCTGATGTATTTCTATGTCATGATTGTTTCTGTCATGACTACCTCTTACGACCTGACAGATTTTATTATTAAAACTGTGTACACTCACATCACTTTTTTATATTACTTCACATGACTGTCATGACTAACCCCTCCCTGCTCCAACAAATTAACACCATCATCATACATTTCTATACAAGATTGTACCAATAATTCTGGTATAAGATATGTACTCACTGTCTGTGTCCAAATATGAGTTCTCACTCGCTGTGTTGTTAGGGGTTTCCACACAGTCATTGTTTATAGGCATTGTTTCACTGTCGGTATGTGATAACGTTGTCTCACAATCTATATAAGTAGATGGGAATAAAGTAGACAATTTATAAGTAGATGAGAATAAAGTAGACAATTTCTCACAATCTATATAAGTTCATGAGAATAAAGTAAACATTTTCTCACAATCTATATAAGTAGATGATAAGATAGATATTTTATCACAATCTATATCAGTAGATGATAATAAGGTAGATATTGTCTCACAATCTATATCAGTAAATAATAATAAGGTAGATATTTTCTCACAATCTATATCAGTAGATGATAATAAGATAGATATTTTCTCACAATCTATATCAGTAGATAATAATAAGGTAGATATTTTCTCACAATCTATATCAGTAGATGATAATAAGATAGATATTTTATCACAATCTATATCAGTAGATTCTAATAAGGTAGATATTTTATCACAATCTATATAAGTAGATGATAATAAGATAGATATTTTCTCACAATCTATATCTTCTTCTTCTTCTTTGATCCATAACCGCCAACCGTCAAAGCAGTCAGCGGCCATCACGCCTGGTGGTGTCTTGTAGGGCAGCAACAAATTGATTCCACTTTGCTCGGTCGGCGGCCATCCTTCATACAGTGCCCCAACTGTGGTTCATTCTTTGCATCTCAGCTTCCACAGTTCTCCGCCAAGTTGTTTTTGGTCGGCCTCTCATCATGTCTATATAAGTCTATAATATATCTATATAACTAGATAATAATAAGGTAGATATTTTATCACAATCTATATCAGTACATATAATAAGGTAGATATTTTCTCACAATCTTTATCAGTAGATGATAATAAGGTAGATATTTTCTCACAATCTATATCAGTAGATAATAATAAGGTAGATATTTTATCACAATCTATATAGTACCCTTAGAATACCTTTTATCTCACCGAGGAGCATAGGCCTTCAACAAATACGTGTCAATTTTTCCTGTCCTGTGCCATCCGCTCATGTTCGTTCCATGTTTTCCTCATCATTTTCACCTCTGTCTCCAGCTCCCTTCTCCATGTGCTTGTTTTTGTCTACCTCTGCGTCTCTTTCCTTGTGGATTCCAGAACAAGCACTACCCTGCAATGTCATCAGCAGGTCTTCTCATTGTTTTTCCCATCAGCAGGTCTTCTCATTGTGTGTCCCATCAGCAGGTCTTCTCATTATGTGTCCCATCAGCAGGTCTTCTCATTATGTGTCCCATCAGCAGGTCTTCTCATTATGTGTCCCATCAGCAGGTCTTCTCATTATGTGTCCCATCAGCAGGTCTTCTCATTATGTGTTCCATCAGCAGGTCTTCTCATTATGTGTCCCATCAGCAGGTCTTCTCATTATGTGTCCCATCAGCAGGTCTTCTCATTATGTGTCCCATCCATCGCCAGCGTATTCCTCTCAACTCGCTGCAATTCCACATCCGTGACCCTGTCACACTATTTCAGCCCCTCTGCTCCAAGCAAGCACCCATTTATAAAAGTCTGTAGCTTTTTGGTTGTTGTCTTTGTTGCTAGCCATGTCCCAGAGCCACACCACGTGACCGACTTGACATTTGAGTTGAAGATTTTTACTCTTGTGTTGGACCTGATTTCTCCCGATCTCCATACGTTTCTCAGCGTTTCTCTTGCCCCTTGAATTCCTATTTTGATGTCACTGTGTGTCCCTCCAACTTTGTCTACATTACTGCCAAGATCACAATTTATAAAAGTACGTGAGGAAAAAGTAGACATTTTCTCACAATCTATATAAGTAGAAGAGAATAAAGTAGACATTTTCTCACTATCTATATAAGTAGAAGAGAATAAAGTAGACATTTTCTCACTATCTATATAATGTGACAGATAAGGGAACGAATAATGAGAATCAGATATAGGAAAGTCTAGATAGAGTAGAAAAAGGGGATGCGCGAATAAGAATGTGCATGAGGCGGGGATAGAAAAATCGGTGAACAGAAATCCAGTTGGGTACGCTTTTCAGCAGCAGTCAGAAGCGTGAGTTAAGCAGTGCAGGTCGCACATACTCGATAGACGAGGGTAGCCATGTTGAAGGCAATACTCAAGAAGAATGTGTTGTGAAAATTCTCTGACAAGAAGACAAGATTGGGTGGTGATTAACCCAACATTATTGAAAGCATAAATTCTTGACTAGGAAGGCAGAACGGTGGAACGAGTTAGATTCCATTCAGAAGGAAAAAAGTACGTAGGGTGAAATTATTTACATCTATACAGTAGTCATATTCTTCATCTATAAAAGGGAAAGGAACAACCCCTGAGGCGTCCGGTATCACATAGTTAACTTGAACCCAGAGTGACATGTAACAATAGACAAGGATTTGTTAGGAAGAAAGATCAGAGGTAGATACTGATAGCACCTGAACAACCATTGATGGTTAGATATTATAATATTGAATGTGTAGTTTCAATGCTGAACGAGAGTTGAGGAAGGAAAGGTGGCGACCAAGACTGTAGAGGTCCAAGTAACAGCAGTGGTCCACATCAGTGTAAATAAACTATTTTCAGTTGACTGTGGCGTTGTGTCATCGCTCGCTGTGTGTGTGACTGTTATAATCATTCATCATGTCATGGCTAGCTACTGAGGCAAAGAACCTGGACATGCAACGGCCATGTGAGATAACCACCTGTTAGCACAGGCGACCACATTATTATACAAAGTGGTGCCCTCAGCAACCTCAGACAATATTGACAATTGCTATCTACCAAGGCAAGCTGCCACAATAAGTAAGGATCCCGTTACACACCCACTGAGGCATATTGGGAATATGGTGTTATGCCCATATTTTCTCTACCATAAGCATACTAAGGGTGATGTGGTGAGCATCACGCCGGTCACCTTAACCTTGCCAGAGTTTCTCTACCATCCAATTCATGAGGCTGGGTTGATCCCAGAGCCATTTGTGGTATAAAAAAAATATCACCTCAACTGAGGATCGAACCGTGGACCGCCGACTAGGAAGCTAGTGCTCTAACCACTGTGCTACAACGGCTTCTATATACATTAATGAGAATAAGGAAGACATTGTCTCACAATCTATATAAGTACTTGAGAAGACAGTAGACATGTTCTCACAATCTATATAAGTAGATGAGATAAAAGTTAAATGTCTGTGACCAGAGATAAATGTTTACTCTCTGTGACCAGAGATAAACATTCCCTCTTTGTGAGCAGAGAGAGATCTTAACTATCTGGGATGAGAGAGATGTTTACTCTCTTCATTTATAGTGGCTTTGGGTCCGAAGACGCAGCAACAGTGATAAATGCAGTCAGCGACACATAGCTTGACTGCCTGCGTCAGGGTCAGCGAACCAGAGCTGACCAAGACCCTACTTCACCTCCAAGTAACTGTCCTGGAAACAGGCTGCATCACTGCAGCCTGGATGAGAGAGTAGGAATCGAAGAAGGCAGGCTTACCTGGTCCCAAGAATGCCATGCTGAAACCGGATGTGTCGGGCCGAAAGGCGCAAATATCGCAGCTGTGCTGTAAAGACGGCACAACGTAACAAACGTCCTTTTCAGGACGAACGCAGAAGAAGAAGAAAAAAATAGTGGTTTGTTTACATTCTCAATATTTCCCTGTTGAGCCCAAGACTTCAACTAACTTATATAGAGAATTCCTGTCCTGTGCGATCTGCTCAAGATCTTTCCATTTTTCATCCTTCTGTTAATCCCGTCTTCAACTCTCTTTCCCACGTGTTGTTAGGTGTCCCTCTTTCCCACGTGTTGTTAGGTGTCCCTCTTTCCCACGTGTTGTTAGGTGTCCCTCTTTCCCACGTGTTGTTAGGTGTTTCTCTTTCTCACGTGTTGTTAGGTGTCCCTCTTTCCCATGTGTTGTTAGGTGCCCTCTTTCTCACGTGTTGTTAGGTGTCCCTCTTTCCCATGTGTTGTTAGGTGTACCTCTTTCCCACGTGTTGTTAGGTGTTTCTCTTTCTCACGTGTTGTTAGGTGTCTCTCTTTCTCACGTGTTGTTAGGTGTCTTTCTTTCTCACGTGTTGTTAGGTGTCCCTCTTTCTCTTTTATTACGAATTCCAGGACAGAGACTGCCTTGTATTGCTATCAAATACCTTTCTCACTGTGTTTAATATCCAACACATTTTCATTACCATATGTCCATCTTTCTAATATGTTATGACATTATAATAATATTGCTTCGTTTCATTCTGCCTGTTAACTCTTTTATTTGCTTGTTTTCACACCTGTCTGTGTTATTTTCACACCTGTCTGTGTTATTTTCACACCTGTCTGTGTTATTTTCACACCTGTCTGTGTTACTGACTAACCTTCTTTCTTCTAGGGCAGTGTTTCTCAACCTTGACAGTAGCAACGCCCCCTTTTGACTGCTAATATTTTAAAAAGCTCCCCACCCTTTTAACACCCCCTTGCACTTTATCGTTTATACACAAACACACACATATACATATATTCCACCATACTTTTAAAAAAGCAATGCAGTAAATGAGTTATCTTTTCTTATAATATAAAGAAGAAGAGAAAGCACATTTATAAAAGCATAGTTATATTAAAGATATGTTTAAGTACGGAATTATATACACCACAAGTTCATTATCCTTGAATTACAAATTGGTGGAGCAAATGATATAAAATTAGTTCTTACATTTCTATAACTATCATAATCATATCATTTTAATAGCGCCTAAGTGACTGCATACATATCTTCAAATCTGAATATTTAAGCCTCTCCTTATGTAAGGTTAGCTTGGTTGTGTCGAGAGACTAACGAACGTTTTTAGTGTTGAAGTGACATAAATCTCCGCCTACTGTCTCCTGACAATGGTAACATGCCAGGAACAAAAATTTTGCGTTTGGAATCTTTGAAACATTCCGTGCACAGGAGAGTTGGTGCTGTCCTCAGGACATGAAGACAAACGTTCACACCACAGTGAAGGGGTAGCTCTTATCTAAAGAAGCACAGAAAGCACTCATTGAATGGGAAGCTGTTGGACCCAGAATAATAACAGCTACTTTTAAAACAGCTAAAAAGAAAATATATATAATTGTCATCCAATGTTATGCACCAACTAATGACACAGAAGAGTCTGCAAAAGAAGCATTTAATACTCTGATTACAGGAAATTATGGATAAAGTAAAAAGAAGAGACATCACAATTTTGATGGGTGACATGAATGCAAAGATAGGTACAGTCAACACCGGATTTGAAGAAGTAATGGGAAAACATGGGCTAGGAATAATGAATGAAAATGGGGAACTATTCTCAAACTTCTGTGCTTCAAATCAACTGGCTATAAGAGGAAGCATGTTTCCACATAAGAGAATACACAAGGCAACATGGATATCACCAGACCATAAAACAGAAAATCAGATTGATCATATATGCATAAACAAGAAGTTTAGATCATCATTGCAGGATGTAAAGGTATATAGAGGAGCAGATGTGGCATCAGATCACCACCTTCTGATAGCCAAAGTAAAAATGAAACTCAAGAGATATGCAACAATGCAAAATTATAGACACCAGTTTAATGTAGGACATCTAAGAAATCAAGAAACAAGAGACAAATTTGCAGTCACAATATCAAACAAATTCCAAGTGCTCCAACAGCTGGAAGATGTAGTGAATACAGAAGACTATTGACAGCAAATCAAAATTGTATGTAATGAGACATGTGAAGAAATACTGGGGAAAAGGGAACAACAACAAAAAGTATGGATAACAACAGAAACCATCATTAAGATAAAAGAAAAAAAAAACAAGAAAACAGATTTAAACACAAGCAAAACGGAGCGAAGGATTCAGGCTTTTGAGTATAAATGTTATAGAAGAATTTTGCGCATTTGCTATAAAGAGCACAAAACAAATGTCTATGTTAGAGAGAAAATAAACACCTATGCAGGCCACCAAGAACCACTTTTGTCAATAGTGAAACGTCGAAAGCTTGCCTGGTTTGGGAATGTAACTCGTCATGACTCCCTTTCGAAAACGATCCTCCAGGGAACAGTTGAAGGTAAACGGAGAAGAGGAAGGCAGAGAAAATCCTGGGCTGATAACATCAAAGAATGGGCAGGACACGGTTTTTCCACACTTGTACGCATTGCTGAGGATAGAGAGCAGTGGAGGACCCTGTCTGCTGATGCTTCTACCATGGCACCCCTACGACCCATGACGGGTTACGGGCTGTGATGATGATGAAAACCAGAAGTTCCAAAGCCAAGGCTCAAGAAGTGTACACAGAAGCAAACAAAGAAGTAAAAAGAAGTATCAAAAGAGACAAGAGGAAGTATATTGAGGAGTTGGCAAAAGAGGCAGAAGATGCTGCAGCCAAAGGAAATATGAGAGAACTGTATAAAGCAGAAAGAAGCTAACAAGGAAATACAGGCAAACAAGTTGCCTCTTAAAAGACAAAAATGGAAAACTGCTCAGCAATATACACGAGCAAATGGAGAGGTGGACATCATATTTTGAGGACCTTCTCAATAGACCAGCTCCACAAACCAACCCTCCCCCCGGACATCCAGCCAGCTGAACAAGAGCTACAAATTAACTGTGAAAGACCAACGAAGGAAGAAATGGAGAAAACCGTAAAAGGAGGAAAAGCGTCTAGACCTGATGGCATTCCAGCAGAGGCCCTCAAAGCAGATATCGACACGACTACAGAGATGTTTTATAAATTACTTAGTAAAGTCTGGGAAACGGAAGAGATACCAGCAGAATGGAAGGAATGATATCTGGTTAAGTTGCCTAAGGAGGGAAATTTACAAGAGTGCACAAATTATAGAGGAATAGTGTTACTATCAGTGCCAGGATAAGTATTAAACAGGAATATCCTCGAGAGATTAAAAGAGTCCATAGACAAGAAACTGAAAGATGAACAAGCAGGTTTTTGACAAAACAGATCCTGTACAGACCAAATAGCCACTTTGAGAATATAAGTTGGACAAAGTCTGGAATGGAATTCACCCCTAAACATTGGATTTGTGCACTACGAAAAGGCATTTGACAGTATAGGCAGTGAATCACTTAGGAAATTGATGAGGTAGTATGGAGTTCTCCTGAAGATCATTAATTTAATAAAGAAATTATATGAAGACATGACATGCTGAGTTCTTTATGAAGGACAGCTTACAGAAAGGTTTTGGATAAGAACGGGAGTGCGACAGGGATGCCTCTTGTCTCCATTTCTATTCTTACTAGCAATAGACTAGGTTATGAGAACATCGACAAAACACAACAGAAATGGAATGCAGTTGGATTATCTGGATTTTGCTGATGACTTCGCTCTTCTGTCCCATAACCATAATCAGATGCAGGACAAATTGAAAAATAACTCGATGAGAGGTCATAGCAATTGGGTCTGAACATATACAGGGAAAAGACAAAAATAATGAGAATAAATGTAGGTAATGATAACAGTGTGGAACTTGAAGAAACATCAATACAAGATGTAGAATCGTACACATATCTTGGCAGCAATATAGACAACGTTGGAGGGACAGACAGTGATATCAAACTAAGAATACAAAAAGCAAGAGGAGCTTTCATTGCATTGGGAAATATATGGAGATCAAGAGAAATCGGATCCAACACGATAAAAAGAATCTTCAACTCAAATGTGAAGTCTGTCCTATTATATGGCTCTGAAACATGGAGAACAACAAAGACAACAACCAAAAAGCTACAGACTTTCATAAATAGCTGCTTGCGTAGAATAGAAGGATTGAAATGGTATGACAAGATTACCAACGTGGAACTGATGACAAGAACCACACAAGTGCCAGTGGAACCAGAGATGAGGAGAAGACGATGGCGATAGATAGGACACATAGTGAGAAAAACTGTGGATAGCATTACAAGGCAGTCCTTGTTCTGGAACCCCCAGGGCAAGAGAGGCAGAGGTAGACCCAGAAGCACATGGAGAAGAGAGCTGGAAACAGAGGTGAAAATGATGAGGAGAACATGGAGAGAACTTGAGATGATGGCACGTGACAGGAGGACTTGGCATGTGTTTGTTGAAGGCCTATGCTCCTTTGGGAGTGGAGGGTTATGAATGAGTGACATACACCTGTGTCTTTCTGACAGTTAACTCTTTTGTTTGCTTGTACATACATTGTGTGTCTTTCTGCCAGTTAACTCATTTGTTTGCATGTACATACTCGTACATTTTGTGTCTTTCTGTCTGTTAAATATGCTATTTGCTTGTACATACATGTTGTGTCTTTCTGCCCGTTAACTCTTTTGTTCTCTTGTACATACATTTTGTAACTATAAGCCCGTTAACTATTTTATTTGCTCGTACATACATTTTGTGTCTTTCTGCCAGTTAAGTATTTTATTTGCTTGTACATACATTGCTTGTCAGTTTGCCAGTTAACGCTTTGATAGCTTGTACGTGCATTTTGTGTCTTTCTGCGAGTTAACTATTTTGTTTGCTTGTACATACATGTTGTGTCTTTCTGACCGTTAACCATTCTGTTTGCGTGTACGTGCATTTTTTGTCTTTCTGCCAGTTAACTATTTTATTTGCTTGTACATACATTGTGTGTCTTTCTGCCAGTTAACTCCTTAATTGCTTGTACATGCCTTTTGTGTCTTTCTGCGAGTTAAATATTTTGTTTGCTTGTACATACATGTTGTGCCTTTCTGACTATTAACCATTTTGTTTTCGTGTACGTACATTTTGTGTCTTTCTGCCTGTTATCTCGTTTGTTTGCACGTACATACATTTTGTGTCTTTCTGTCCGTTAACTCTTTTGTTTGCATGTACTTATATTTTGTATCTGTTTGCCAGGTAACTCTTTTGTTCTCTTGTTCATACATTTTGTGTCTTTCTGCCTGTTAACACTTTGTTTGCTTGTACATACATTTTGTGTCTTTCTGCCAGTTAACTTTTTTGTTTGATTGTACATACAATTAGTGTCTTTCTGCCTGTTAGCTCTTTTGTTCTTTTGTACATACATTTTGTGTCTTTCTGCCAGTTAACTATTTTGTTTGCTTGTCAATACATTTTATGTCTTTCTGCCAATAAATTCGTTTTTTCTCTTGTACATACATTGTGTGTCTTTTTGCCAGCTAACTATTTGGTTGCTTATCAATACATTATGTGTCTTTTCGCCAGTTAACTATTTGGTTGCTTATCAATACATTATGTGTCTTTTTGCCAGTTAACTATTTTGTTTGCTTGTACATAAATTTTGTGTCATTCTACGAGTTAACTATTTTGTTTGCTTGTACATAAATTTTGTGTCGTTCTACGAGTTAACTATTTTGCTTGCTTGTACATACATGTTGTATCTTAACTAGAATTAACTAAAAGCACATACATATATGATAAACTGTAACAGAAGACAGTATGAAACATTACATTTGGTTTCACACTAAGAGTACTATTATATTTTCTAGAGTCTTTATTGATTTACACTATTTGGCCGGCAATCATTCGATCTTGATCTACCCGTAGATCACAATGGATGATTTGGTAGATTTTTTAGGAAACTGCGGGGGAAACGAATAAAAAACGCTCTAGAATTAGGAACATTTCTGACCAAATCTCTCCCGCCGGCATTTGAAATCACGGTGTTCCCGGGATCAAAATTACCTTTTCTGCATTCCCATTGAAAACTGTCGATATAAATAAATATATGGATATGGTAGATCTTTAGACGGTCCAGTGTCGCTAAATTAGATCATAAAAGCTGCTGGGTTGTCTGCCCCTAATTTACACAATATCTTCAAGAAGATTTGTATCGTTATTAGAATATCTTCTATAACAAGTGTTGAAGTTAAACGTTCAGGTCTAGACTGACTTAGGTTGTGTAGTATTTTAGGTCACAGAATGTAAGATTGTGTTCTTGTTTAAGCTTTACAGATATTTATCGATGCTGAATTGTTTGTGTAGCTTGTATTAAATGTTTGTAAAACAGTGTCAAAGTCTTATAACACTTGGCTCATGTATTGATGTCTGTAACAGTGTCAAAGTCTTGTAACACAAAGTTCATATGCTAATGTTGGTGACACTACTAGTGTTGTGTAGCAGTTTGTTGACACACATTTAGAAAGAATGGAATAATAGAAAACTGTGTAGAATGTTTGGATGAATTAAAAAACAAATATTAGTATCAGTAAATTGTGAGTCAGATAATTTAAGGGAATAATTATTTATTTAAGTAAGCGTGTATGTTAATTCAAGTGAGTGTTTAAATATGGATTATTTATTATCTATGTAATGTTTATCTGGCATTGTCCTCTATACCCATAACCATTTACTTAATTGTCCTCTTTGTCCATTAAAGATCAGGCCTACTCATTAAAGCATCACGCTTTGTTTTTATAGTGACTGAAGTACATGACTAAGTCGTATACCTCAATCACTAAAATAACAAAGCGTGACATTGACACTTACACATTCTACAGTCACAGTCAACACATCAGACATAACAGAAAGCATGAATGTTGTTACTAAAACTAGTTTTTTAATTATGTAGATCACTTGTACAACAATAGCGCATACAAATACAAACCTTGTTTTCTGCGTTTATGTCTTGCTGGGGTCACAGAGGTCATTGTGTTGCAACCTGGGGACAAATCATTTGGTTTCATTACAGATATCAGTATCTAGATAATTGTCATTACCAGATGTGAGAATGTAGATAATTGTCATTACCAGATGTCATTACGAAGATAATTGTCATTACCAGATGACAGTATGAAAATAATTGTCATTACCAGGTGTCAGTATGTAGATAATTGTCATTACCAGATGTATGTATGTAGATAATTGTCATTACAGATGTCAGTATGTAGATACTTGTTGAATGCTAGTGTTGCATTGTTGTATAGAACATCAGTGTTAAGATATGACGTGTTATTGTTCCTTGTTCACGCTGACATCAACTGCTTACAGGACCACAGTGTTTGAGTATGGATGATTGGGTGTGGTTAGGAACAAGAATGTCAACTCGACCTACGCAGTGGTGTGTAAACATGAAGTGAGAGTGTAATACGCGAATGATGAAAAGAGTTCGTAGAGTTGATAAATGTTCCTTTCTCACTCATTCATGGCTGGAAGTCATCGACGCCAACTGCTGTGTACTTTTGCTACAGTTTAATTGGACGTACACACTCGACAGCACGGATACAGGAACAGATGATAGGTTGGCATAATACATCATGGTACAGTAGATAAATGGTCTTGCAATGATACATGTGCACTCATGTTGAATAATAGCATAATGGACTGTCAGTAGACAAGCACTCAGTATTGCCCATACATATATATCATCTGACTTCACTGACAGAGCACGTCAGTTTATAAGTAACATTCAAGATGGCTCCTAGACCTAACCTCGTCTAGCGAAGGTTCCTTTAAGTAAAATTCAGCACATATTTTCATATAATAATATTGAACCGCTAATAATGGGTTCTCATTCTGTAGCAGTGATCTCTGGACTCATCAAGCGATAGTACGGGGCATCCCTTTTCTCTTCTTGATAGTCACCAAATATGTGTATACAAGATGGCTTCTCTCGTGAGCTGTCACTCACTTTCTTTTTTTGATACAAACTAGACAGCTGTATCAAAGCTGGTCATTCATTAAATGTCCTTATGGCTTTGTAGATTCTATCATTGATACAATTGACTTCATCATACAACATAGTGCTGCTAGGAATAAATGTCATCTTCATCTAGTTAAATATTCTCTCAGACGTACAATGCGTCTGCTTATCGAAAAACGATGGCTTAGCAAGTGTTCATAAGAAGTGCTTTCTTTACCTTATTATCAGAAACATGATTCTGCCATTCCTTGGCAATAAGAATAAACACTGGGGTAAAGCATACACGATAAGTCTAAACGACTATCACTTTCCCCATAAATATTGAGATCACTTTTCCCGGCGACAAGCCGATACAGAAACACAACAGCGTCCATCAGCGCGAAGCCAAATGACACCTCTCAAGCGACACATCCGCCGAACAGCCCTTTGACCTTTCTAGCGACAAAAGAACATATAGTTCGACTTAGATATGTAAAGATATACAGATATAAGACAGACTCGTCCTACCCAGACAAACAATACACATAAATTCAGGCCATAGATATTCTGAAGCAAGAACAATCTATTTCTACCCAAACAAAGAATAAATCACAGTAAAACTGGATTCATCCGCGGAGTTCGATCGAAAGTGACGACACTCCTTTCAAGGGAAGTAACTCAATAATGACTTTTCCTTAAGCACTAAATGTATCTATTTTGTTTACAAAATATTTGCGAACATAACAAGCATACAAATGTATTATATTGCAAGATATCAAAGACTGCACGTAACAGTCTTACCACACCTCCCGGGGAAAAAAATAGAACATTTTTTTTTTGGAAATACATCTAGAAGCAACGTACAATAGGCTCACAACGCATGGGTAATGCGCAGATGAAAATATCAGGAATAATTATAACGCCTAATATGAGGCTAAGTCGACTTATGAAGCGACTGGTGAGAATATATCCCATAATCTGAGAGAAATTGTTTCTCTACGAATAAATGTTTCCAGGAAGGTGTGATCCACGTATAATACAATTATGGCAATTATACAATGCATAAAAAATTTTATACCATAATTTCGTATTAGATATCTTAAATTTAAGATTTATGAAGAAAAATCATCAAAGCACAGCGGTGAATAAACATCAATGAACTGCTAAGTAGTGATACAATCATTATATTATTAAATTACAAATGTGTATCTATCTTGATATAGAAAGGAACTATTATAGACCTAGACATATCAAGAAGTCTAAGACCTAATAGTTATGTGGAATCATGTGGGCATCTTGACAGAATGTCTGCCATCACATTATCTGATCCACGAATAGCTCGCACAGAGAAATGAAAAGGTTGAAGAGCAATTGCATATCGAGTAGACCTCGAGCTCTTCAAATTCTTACTCTGTATAGCAGTAAGAGCTTTTTGGTCGGTTTCTACTATGAAATGTGCGCCTAGAATGAATCTTTGTAGTTTGAGAATTGACCAAACCATAGCTAATAGCTCACGGTCTAAAACCGAATAATTCCTTTCTGCCGCATTAAGTTTTCTGGAAATATACATTACAGGATGCAGAGTTCCAGAGTACTCTTGCATTAGTGCCGCTCCAATCCCAGTGGATGAAGCGTCACTACGAAGAACAAATGTCTTATCTTTAGTAGGTAACACTAAAATAGGAGGTGTTGAAAACAATGTTTTAATCTTATCCAAAGAGCATTGGCATTCCTGAGACCAGTGGACTATATTAGGCGAACCTTTCTTTAAAAGTGTAGAAAGAGGTGCCATGATAGAGGATAGATTCTGAATGAATCTGCCATAAAATTGAATAAGACCTAACAGACTTCTCACCTGTTTTTTAGTCTTAGGGATAGAGATGTTAAGTATCTTACTAGTATTATGGTCCTCTGTCTTTAGGAAACCATGACCAACTCGGTGGCCTAGGAAAGAAATTTCGCTAAAACCAATATAGGCTTTAGAGGGTTTCGCTGTCAGGTTGTGCTCGCGCAAAGTAGACAGCAATTCATCTAACCCTGAATAGTGATCTTCCCAAGTATCGCTGAAAAGACAGATGTCGTCTAGATATGCAATGACATCTGACCGATAAGATAGGATTCGGCGCATCATGCGTACGAATGTAACTGGTGCGTTCATAAGACCGAAAGGCATAAAATTCCATTGGAACAAACATCTAGGTGTTGAAAAAGCCGTGAGAGGTTTGGCGCGTTCAGATAAAGGAACTTGCCAATATCCTTTAGACAAATCAAGTTTAGTGAAAAAATGAGATTTGGAGAGTTAAGTAAGTAGCTCTTCCAGTAAAGGCATATGTTCAGCATCGAACTTCGTTACTTGATTCAATTTGCGATAGTCAACGCAAAGACGTATGTTATTGTCTTTTTTCCGAACAATAACCATCGGCGAAGAATATGCAGAGGTGGATGGTTCGATTATTTTCAAATCTATCATCTCATCCAACTCTTTCTCGACCTGTGCTTGAAAATGTATAGGGATAGGATAAGGTCTAACCCTAATAGGAGTATGGTCAGTTAGAACAATGTCATGTTCAATGACATGAGTTTGTCCAGGGATGTCAGTAAGTACATCCTGAAATGTTTGCAACATAGTTGAAACTTGTCGCTGTTCACCTAGAGACAAATCAGGAGAGACAGTAACGTTCTTCCATGATTCAGTAGAATGAAGTGGGATCATTGGAAGAGGAAGATTTACATCTGAAAAACTCGTTTCCTCATCCTGTATCACGGACAGTGATGAGTAATGACCATGTTGTACTGGAGAATTGTCCGTTGCTTGGAAAATGGGTTGCAAATAATCCGGACGTTCATGGAATTCCGTAAGCATATTGATGTGGAAGGTTTTATGCTTCCCATCAATATTGACAATATAGTCGACATCGGAAATTTTCGATATTATATCGTACGGACCTTTCCAAGAAATAAGTAGTCTGTTTTCCCTACAAGGTAGTAATACAAATGCTTTGTCACCAGGACAAAGTTGTCGTAAGCATCTCTTCTTATTGGCAAATTGCCTTGCCTTCTGTTTCGCAAATTCAGAAGAAGAAGTTGCTAATTTGTATGCTTCGATAATCTTTTGTCTCAACGCGATGACATATTCGTAGGATGACTTTGTGTCATCGTCAATATTGTCAGCTGTTATGAGATCATGAAGCAACGACATAGGGCCGCGCGGACGCGCGCCAAAGACAAATTCAAAGGGAGAAAATCCTGTATGTTCATTGGGGACCTCTCTGTAAGCGAAGAGGGCCGCAGGTAAAACTCTGTCCCAGTCTTGAGGATGATCCTCAGTTATCTTCCCTAGTAAGTTTTTAAGTGTTCTATTAAGGCGTTCGACCATACCATTAGACATTGGATGGTAGATACTACTTAAAGATCTATCTATCTGCAGCGTAGACATTACTTGAGACATGGTATCTGATATTAGTTGGGTGCCATGGTCTGATAATATCTCTCCGGGGAAACCCAGACGAGAAAATATAAGCCAAAGAGCATCTGCAATATCAGCAGTAGTAATGCTCTTCAGAGGAATAGCCTCTGGCCAACGTGTGCACATATCAACACACGTCAAGATAAACTGATGTCCTCTGGCAGACTTGATCTTAAATGGACCAATAATGTCTATGGCCATTTTTTGAAACGGCCGAATAGGAATGTCTGCCGCCTGAATGTGTGCAGCATGGCGTGGACCTTTGGATTTAACTTCCTGACATACTTTACAAGATCGACAATAAATCCGTATGTCCTTGTTTACCAATGGCCAAAAGACAGCCGCAAGAACTTTTGACTTAGTACGGGAAAAACCCATGTGTCCAGCACACTGAGAGTCGTGAGCGTGCTGCAAAATTTTAACTCTCAAATTCTTGGGAAAAAGGATTTGAGAATGACTTGACGTAATGGAGTCTTTAACCGAACGTACAAGTACGCCATTCTTCTTTGTAATCCACGATTTACGACTTGTGTCTTTATTCGGATCACCTTTCGTTGCAAGAATGAAAAATTTCTTCAGAGTGGGATCATCTTCTTGCTGTTTTATAAACGAGTCACGAGAAATTACCAAGGGATCATCTAGGCTATGCTCTTCATTATCTTCAGTAGATGAAGTTTGAGGCATATTAAGAGCCTGAGCTCTAGTGACTACAGCGTTAGCAATCTGCATGTTTTGCTTTTCCCACGCGGAAATTTGTTGCGGAGTGCATTCTTTGACTCCATGAATGCGACCGATGATAAGGTCGGCGATCGGATTCGGAAGAAGACATGTGTGTACATCTCCTGTAAAGAAAGGAGTAGCAATCCTAATGATAGCAGTAGAGTATTTCTCTAATGTGCCGCCAAATGTTATACATTTGACTACTTGTCCAGTGGCACGGGAAGGATCTACGAGTGACTGCCTAACACCAATTGTGGTGCATCCAGAATCAAATAGAACGGAGACTGGATTGTTATGTACTAAACCCTTATGTAGGACAAGAGAACCTCTTCCATCATGCGCGACTGATGCAGGAAGAGCAGGAAGAGGATGGCCGCAGCTTAAAGTAGACACTGTGGTTGGCTCAAATAATGTTTTGCATTGGGGGCACTGAGATGCTCTCCCAAAATCAAAAGCGGAACATGCCATATTATTAGCGTCATTATTGTGTTTACTCTGTTTATAGGCTTCATGGGACTCTTGTTGTGCAGAGTTTGCCTGAAATTGTGGTTTATGTCTTTTGTTTTGAGATCTACCTCGGTTATTATTACCTCTGTAGTTATTGTTACCTCTATTGTAACCCCTATTTGGGTTTGAGTCATAGTTCTCTTGGTTACCATTATCATATTCATTATAATGAGTATCTCTGTAATTGTGATCTTGTTGACTCCACGTCGGATAACTCAGATAGTTTCTATAATTACTTCCTCTACGGAAATTCCTATAATTGTGACCACCCCTGTGTCGAGAGCTATCAGCTCGTCTCCAGTTCTTCGACGAAGAACCCTGAAATGATTGGTTACCTTGGTTTTGATAACTATTATGGTTACCTTTTTTATCAAATCTGTTTTGAGGTCCCTGAAATCTGTGTGAATAATTGGGATTGTATGGTGTTGCTGAAGCAACTGGCATACTCTCCTTAATCTTAGTGTTGCCAAAAGTCACGTCGGGGTGTGCAGTGACATATTGGGAACAATATTCTTCCATTTCCTTCGGTGATTTGGGTTTACGCTCATGTATAAATTCAAGGAATGGTTTGTTAACACATGACATAATCTTATCTCTGAGCAACAAATCCATAAGTCCTTCATACGTTTTTTTCTGTTTTGGCAAGCTCAATCCAACGATCAACTGTGAGACGTGCCTTTGCAATGAATTCTGAGAATTCTACACCTGTCTCAGGCACCATCGTCTTAAACAAAAGGCGATAGCCTTCCTCACTTAGCTGGTATTTTTTTTATCAAAGCCGCCCTAATGACATCATAATTATCCTTATCTGCTTCTCCTACAAGGCATAATCTAGTCAGAGATTCACCTTTCAAGTTTTCTGCTAATTGGTTAGCATATTGTGATTTATCCACATTATGATTACGACAAGAACGTTCAAATCTATCCAGCCAGAATGTAATATCGTCACTGGACTGATTGAACGGTGGAACCTTAACCTTGTAAGTAGAAGGTTTACCATTACCACTAGAAGCCTGATTAACATTACTCATAATTGTCAATCTTAATTTCTCTAACTCAAATTCATGTTCTCTTATTGCTTTTTTTTCTTCAGCTTCTCTGTCTAATCTTTTTTGTTCTGCGGCAGCTTTTCTCTCTTCTGCTTCATCTTTTCTTTTTTCTTTTTCCATTTCCATCTGGAATCTTTTTTCCTCAGTCTGTATCTGCAATTTCTTTAGTTCAGCAGCAGCAGTAGCTTCTCTGTCTAATTTTTTTCTTCTATTTGAAGCTTTCTCTCCTCTGCAGCTAATGCTTTGTCATATTGAGCAACTGCAAATTGTTCTAATTCCATACCAGTCTTATCAAGGGATTTCCCTTGTGAAATGACGTATTCTAATGTAGACATGATGTCTAACAATAATACTAATTACTTGAAACAATAATAATACTATATATATTTCAAAGTAATGTAGCCCCAAGTTCTTAATAACTTGATTAACCAGCACACTATCCCAACCTCTGTGGGTCACAAGCCTTAATAAGGTCTTGTATACTGCCTTTTATAACAGTAATAATAATCAAGTACTGGTTTATACCATAATCCAAGTGCAGTGCACAAGCAATAGTGTCTTATAAAATATACCTATATAACATATGTCAACCAACAGCATACATAAAGTACAAATAAGACTGACAATACGAAAACGTTTGCAGAAATCAAATAAATCAAATAGGGAAATCAATGAAAATAATCACTGAATCTGCAAGGAATAACAACACAAATGACGTCACAGTATATGAATATAAATTATGTATACAACTAAATAAAAGGAAAGGGGAGACCTACAAATACAAAGAAATCGAACAAAACTAAAGAACAGAAAAATGTTACAAAAACAATGATGGGTACAGGTCGTCACAGCTAACACAAATAGCAACTAGTTGTTGCAAGCAAATTTCCAATTAAGGAAATTGCACCTACAGAAAACGCTCACAACGGACCCTCTATCACGTGGGATATTCTGTTGAGAGACACCGCCCAACCTAAACACAACCCGCTGACATATAAACTAATACACACTACAAACAAATAACATGTAACATATCATAGATATATATATCATGTGTGTAATGTGTTGTGAAAGAGAGGCACAGTATCACATAAATGGCACAGTTTTCTACTCACTAATGAAAATAAACTGCCACTTTAATCAATATTTAAATTTTTAAACTGATGTATTACACAGTTCATATATAGAAAACAAAAAGAGCCATCGATGAAAATAGGACTTCTTAGTTCAAAAATACTGTCTTCCTGTTAATATTGACAAGAATTGATCCAACTGTTCTGTGAAACTCTGTAATGTCTAACGTAAAAATGTCAACAACGCTGACCTACATACTGCATTCACTTGACAGGTCACGTGAAAAAAGTGTTGACAAAGAGCAAACTAATACTGCAAGTGTGTCGTATCAGCCACAGGAAACGGTCTGGTATCGGTAGTCTGTTGACTTCTCAAATTCTGCGAGGTCAAACCCAGAAAGCTGGCTCACCAGTGTTGAATTCTAGTGTTGCGTTGTTGTATAGAACATCAGTGTTAAGATATGACGTGTTATTGTTCCTTGTTCACGCTGACTTCAACTGCTTACAGGACCACAGTGTTTGAGTATGGATGATTGGGTGTGGTTAGGAACAAGAATGTCAACTCGACCTACGCAGTGGTGTGTAAACATGAAGTGAGAGTGTAATACGCGAATGATGAAAAGAGTTCGTAGAGTTGATAAATGTTCCTTTCTCACTCATTCATGGCAGGAAGTCATCGACGCCAACTGCTGTGTACTTTTGCTACAGTTTAATTGGACGTACACACTCGACAGCACGGATACAGGAACAGATGACAGGTTGGCATAATACATCATGGTACAGTAGATAAATGGTCTTGCAATGATACATGTGCAATCATGTTGAATAATAGCATAATGGACTGTCAGTAGACAAGCACTCAGTATTGCCCATACATATATATCATCTGACTTCACTGACAGAGCACGTCAGTTTATAAGTAACATTCAAGATGGCTCCTAGACCTAACCTCGTCTAGCGAAGGTTCCTTTAAGTAAAGTTCAGCACATATTTTCATATAATAATATTGAACCGCTAATAATGGGTTCTCATTCTGTAGCAGTGATCTCTGGACTCATCAAGCGATAGTACGGGGCATCCCTTTTCTCTTCTTGATAGTCACCAAATATGTGTATACAAGATGGCTTCTCTCATGAGCTGTAACTCACTTTCTTTTTTTGATACAAACTAGGCAGCTGTATCAAAGCTGGTCATTCATTAAATGTCCTTATGGCTTTGTAGATTCTATCATTGATACAATTGACTTCATCATACAACATAGTGCTGCTAGGAATGAATGTCACCTTCGTCTAGTTAAATATTCTCTCAGACGTACAATGCGTCTGTTTATCGAAAAACGATGGCTTAGCAAGAGTTCATAAGAAGTGCTTTCTTTACCTTATTATCAGAAACATGATTCTGCCATTCCTTGGCAATAAGAATAAACACTGGGGTAAAGCATACACGATAAGTCTAAACGACTATCACTTTCCCCATAAATATTGAGATCACTTTTCCCGGCGACAAGCCGATACAGAAACACAACAGCGCCCATCAGCGCGAAGCCAAATCACACCTCTCTAGCGACACATCCGCCGAACAGCCCTTTGACCTTTCTAGCGACAAAAGAACATATAGTTCGACTTAGATATGTAAAGATATACAGATATAAGACAGACTCGTCCTACCCAGACAAACAATACACATAAATTCAGGCCATAGATATTCTGAAGCAAGAACAATCTATTTCTACGCAAACAAAGAATAAATCACAGTAAAACTGGATTCATCCGCGGAGTTCGATCGAAAGTGACGACACTCCTTTCAAGGGAAGTAACTCAATAATGACTTTTCCTTAAGCACTAAATGTATCTATTTTGTTTACAAAATATTTGCGAACATAACAAGCATACAAATGTATTATATTGCAAGATATCAAAGACTGCACGTAACAATACTTGTCATTACAGATGTCAGTATCTAGATAATTGTCATTACAGATGTCACCAACAAGATATTCATCTGTACAGATAACAACATCATAATGTCCATCATTACAGATATCAGCAGAAGTACAACCAACAATCATGTTGTCTGTATCATGACGATCATCATTACATATGTGACTATCAAGTAACAAATCAACATTAGAGATGTAAGTGTCATGATCATTAAGGTGTACAGAGCTGCGGTGCTTCCAGTGCTGCTATATGCATGTGAAACATGAACTGTATACAGGCGCCACGTAAAGAAGCTAAACCACTTCCATACAGTCTGTCTCAGGAAGGTAATGAACATCAAATGGCAAGACAAGATCCCGGATACCGCCGTTCTTGACAGAGCTGGTATCCCTAGTATTGATACTATTCTAATGCAGTCACAGATTTGCTGGGCAGGTCATGTAGTCCGCATGCCAGACCATCGACTGCCAAAGATACTCTTTTATGGTGAGATGCAGAAGGGTAAACGCTCCCATAGTGGCCAAAAGAAGCGCTTCAAAGACACGTTAAAGACGTCATTGAAAACTTTTGACATAAACCCAGACACGTGGGAAGCTGCTGCGCAAGACCAAACTGCTTGGCGCACATCTCTTCGTAAAGGTGCAGCGACATGTGAATCATCCAGAAGAGCAGCAGCGGAACAGCGGAGACAAGCTAGAAAGGACAGTGTAATAAAACCTTCACATGAAGCAAACATTCCGTGCCCACACTGTCCAAGATCTTTTCTGGCCCGCATCGGGCTCATCAGTCACCTTCGTACCCATTGACTAATCTAACATATTCCTAAATAATTGGATAAACAGAGTGGTCTTCATCATCCGTGATGAACGAACAACATCATGATCATCATTATTGTTGATGTAAATATCATGATATTCATCATCAAAGATGTCGCTATCATCATAATTATCAGTACAGATATCGGTATCACGATAATCATCACTACAGAGGTTAAGATTATGAAGGTTGTCTTCTCTTTATCTTAGTGCTCTACTTCACGTCACGTCACATGACTAATGAAGTTTGTCTTCTCTTTATCTTAGTGCTCTTCTTCACGTCACGTCACATGACTAATGAAGTTTGTCTTCTCTTTATCTTAGTGCTCTACTTCACGTCACGTCACATGACTAATGAAGTTTGTCTTCTCTTTATCTTAGTGCTCTACTTCACGTCACGTCACATGACTAATGAAGTTTGTCTTCTCTTTATCTTAGTGCTCTTCTTCACGTCACGTCACATGACTAATGAAGTTTGTCTTCTCTTTATCTTAGTGCTCTACTTCACGTCACGTCACATGACTAATGAAGTTTGTCTTCTCTTTATCTTAGTGCTCTACTTCACGTCACGTCACATGACTAATGAAGTTTGTCTTCTCTTTATCTTAGTGCTCTACTTCACGTCACATCACATGACTAATGAAGTTTGTCTTCTCTTTATCTTAGTGCTTTACTTCACGTCACGTCACATGACTAATGAAGTTTGTCTTCTCTTTATCTTAGTGCTCTATTTCACGTCACGTCACATGACTAATGAAGTTTGTCTTCTCTTTATCTTAGTGCTCTACTTCACGTCACGTCACATGACTAATGAAGTTTGTCTTCTCTTTATCTTAGTGCTCTATTTCACGTCACGTCACATGACTAATGAAGTTTGTCTTCTCTTTATCTTAGTGCTCTACTTCACGTCACGTCACATGACTAATGAAGGTTGTCTTCTCTTTATCTTAGTGCTTTACTTCACGTCACGTCACATGACTAATGAAGTTTGTCTTCTCTTTATCTTAGTGCTTTACTTCACGTCACATCACATGACTAATGAAGTTTGTCTTCTCTTTATCTTAGTGCTCCACTTCACGTCACGTCACATGACTAATGAAGTTTGTCTTCTCTTTATCTTAGTGCTCTACTTCACGTCACGTCACATGACTAATGAAGTTTGTCTTCTCTTTATCTTAGTGCTCTATTTCACGTCACGTCACATGACTAATGAAGTTTGTCTTCTCTTTATCTTAGTGCTCTACTTCACGTCACGTCACATGACTAATGAAGGCTGTCTTCTCTTTATCTTAGTGCTTTACTTCACGTCACGTCACATGACTAATGAAGTTTGTCTTCTCTTTATCTTAGTGCTTTACTTCACGTCACATCACATGACTAATGAAGTTTGTCTTCTCTTTATCTTAGTGCTCCACTTCACGTCACGTCACATGACTAATGAAGGTTGTCTTCTCTTTATCTTAGTGCTCTACTTCACGTCACGTCACATGACTAATGAAGTTTGTCTTCTCTTTATCTTAGTGCTCTATTTCACGTCACGTCACATGACTAATGAAGTTTGTCTTCTCTTTATCTTAGTGCTCTACTTCACGTCACGTCACATGACTAATGAAGGTTGTCTTCTCTTTATCTTAGTGCTTTACTTCACGTCACGTCACATGACTAATGAAGTTTGTCTTCTCTTTATCTTAGTGCTTTACTTCACGTCACATCACATGACTAATGAAGTTTGTCTTCTCTTTATCTTAGTGCTCCACTTCACGTCACGTCACATGACTAATGAAGGTTGTCTTCTCTTTATCTTAGTGCTTTACTTCACGTCACGTCACATGACTAATGAAGTTTGTCTTCTCTTTATCTTAGTGCTCTATTTCACGTCACGTCACATGACTAATGAAGTTTGTCTTCTCTTTATCTTAGTGCTCTATTTCACGTCACGTCACATGACTAATGAAGTTTGTCTTCTCTTTATCTTAGTGCTTTACTTCACGTCACGTCACATGACTAATGAAGTTTGTCTTCTCTTTATCTTAGTGCTCTATTTCACGTCACGTCACATGACTAATGAAGTTTGTCTTCTCTTTATCTTAGTGCTCTACTTCACGTCACGTCACATGACTAATGAAGTTTGTCTTCTCTTTATCTTAGTGCTCTATTTCACGTCACGTCACATGACTAATGAAGTTTGTCTTCTCTTTATCTTACTGCTCTACTTCACGTCACGTCACATGACTAATGAAGTTTGTCTTCTCTTTATCTTAGTGCTCCACTTCACGTCACGTCACATGACTAATGAAGGTTGTCTTCTCTTTATCTTAGTGCTCTACTTCACGTCACGTCACATGACTAATGAAGTTTGTCTTCTCTTTATCTTAGTGCTCTATTTCACGTCACGTCACATGACTAATGAAGTTTGTCTTCTCTTTATCTTAGTGCTCTACTTCACGTCACGTCACATGACTAATGAAGGTTGTCTTCTCTTTATCTTAGTGCTTTACTTCACGTCACGTCACATGACTAATGAAGTTTGTCTTCTCTTTATCTTAGTGCTTTACTTCACGTCACATCACATGACTAATGAAGTTTGTCTTCTCTTTATCTTAGTGCTCCACTTCACGTCACGTCACATGACTAATGAAGGTTGTCTTCTCTTTATCTTAGTGCTTTACTTCACGTCACGTCACATGACTAATGAAGGCTGTCTTCTCTTTATCTTAGTGCTTTACTTCACGTCACGTCACATGACTAATGAAGTTTGTCTTCTCTTTATCTTAGTGCTCTATTTCACGTCACGTCACATGACTAATGAAGTTTGTCTTCTCTTTATCTTAGTGCTTTACTTCACGTCACGTCACATGACTAATGAAGTTTGTCTTCTCTTTATCTTAGTGCTCTATTTCACGTCACGTCACATGACTAATGAAGTTTGTCTTCTCTTTATCTTAGTGCTCTACTTCACGTCACGTCACATGACTAATGAAGTTTGTCTTCTCTTTATCTTAGTGCTTTACTTCACGTCACGTCACATGACTAATGAAGTTTGTCTTCTCTTTATCTTAGTGCTCTATTTCACGTCACGTCACATGACTAATGAAGTTTGTCTTCTCTTTATCTTAGTGCTCTACTTCACGTCACGTCACATGACTAATGAAGTTTGTCTTCTCTTTATCTTAGTGCTCTATTTCACGTCACGTCACATGACTAATGAAGTTTGTCTTCTCTTTATCTTAGTGCTCTACTTCACGTCACGTCACATGACTAATGAAGTTTGTCTTCTCTTTATCTTAGTGCTCTATTTCACGTCACGTCACATGACTAATGAAGTTTGTCTTCTCTTTATCTTAGTGCTTTACTTCACGTCACATCACATGACTAATGAAGTTTGTCTTCTCTTTATCTTAGTGCTCCACTTCACGTCACGTCACATGACTAATGACGGTTGATTGTCTTCTCTTTATCTTAGTGAACTATTTCATGTCACAAGACTAATGACGGTTTGAATGTCTACTCCTTATCTTAATGATCCACTTGACACCACGATGAACAAGCACACAGGTCAAACTATCACTACAATAACGGTCTGTATTACCACAACAATATATACTGCAGCATCAACAAAAACAATAGATGAGTGTCACCATAAACTAGCACAAACCTTTAACTATCACTACTGATCAACGAAATAAAAACAATGTACACATGGTGTGTTGCAGCAATTACACAACCATTGAGACAACATTAACATGTTTACATCACTTGAATGAAAGAACATGAATTAACCTTGTCTCTTCCGTTCTTGTCTTGCCAAGGTCTCAGTATCCATTTTCTTCGCACCTGTACACAAATAATTTATTGTCATTAAAATATGTAACATTGTCTTCATATCTCTATATCCAACTTTATAATCTTCTTTACTACCACAGTCTACTTCATAATTACCAACACAACTGCCATCGTTTACTCAACATCACAATCTACTTCATAATTACCAACACAACAGCCATCGTTTACTCAACATCACAATCTACTTCATAATTACCAACACAACAGCCATAATTAACTCAACATCACAATCTACTTCATAATTACCAACACAACAGCCATCGTTTACTCAACATCACAATCTACTTATTAATTACCAACACAATAGCCATCCTTTACTCAACATCACAATCTACTTCATAATTACCAACACAACAGCCATAATTAACTCAACATCACAATCTACTTCATAATTACCAACACAACAGCCATCGTTTACTCAACATCACAATCTACTTATTAATTACCAACACAACAGCCATCCTTTACTCAACATCACAATCTACTTCATAATTACCAACACAACAGCCATTGTTTACTCAACATCACAATCTACTTCATAATTACCAACACAACAGCAAACGTTTACTTAACATCACAATCTACTTCATAATTACCAACACAACAGCATCTTTTACTCAACATCATAATCTACTGTCACGTAGCGTAGGAAGGATAAGAATTATTTATAAGAACTTGACGTTCCTCTTCCTCTTTTCTTTACTTGACGTTCCTCTACCTCTCTTCTCTACTTGGGATGGGTTTGAAAAAAAATCGAAAAAAGGTGATTCGTCTTACCTTCACTACTTGACGTTCCTCTACCTCTCTTATCTATGTGTTCCTCTACCTCTCTTATCTATGTGTTCCTCTACCTCTCTTATCTATGTGTTCCCCTACCTCTCTTATCTACGTGTTCCTCTACTTCTCTTATCTATGTGTTCCTCTATCTCTCTTATCTATGTGTTCCTCTACCTCTCTTATCTGTGTTCCTCTACCTCTCTTATCTATGAGTTTCGCTAACTCTCTTATCTATGTGTTCCTCTACCTCTCCTATCTATGTGTTCCTCTACCTCTCTTATCTACATGTTCCTTTACCTCTCTTATCTATGTGTTCCTCTACCTCTCTTATCTATGTGTTCCTCTACCACTCTTATCTATGTGTTCCTCAACCTCTCTTATCTATGTCTTCATCTACCTCTCTTATCTATCTGTTCCTCTACCTCTCTTATCTATGTGTTCCTCTACCTCTCCTATCTATGTGTTCCTCTACCTCTCTTATCTACATGTTCCTTTACCTCTCTTATCTATGTGTTCCTCAACCTCTCTTATCTATGTCTTCATCTACCTCTCTTATCTATCTGTTCCTCTACCTCTCTTATCTATGTGTTCCTCTACCTCTCTGCTCTATAAGTTTTTTATGTTCCTCTACCTCTCTTATCTATGTGTTCCTCTACCTCTTTTATCTATGGCTTCATTTACCTCTCTTATCCATCTGTTCCTCTACCTCTCTTATATATGTGTTCCTCTATCTCTCTTATCTATGGCTTCATCTACCTCTCTTATCTATGTGTTCCTCTACCTCTCTTATCCATCTGTTCTTCTACCTCTCTTAGCTATGTCTTCCTCTACCTCTCTTATCTATGTGTTCCTCTACCTCTCTTATCTATGTGTTCCTCTACCTCTCTTATCTATGTGTTCTTGCATTCCCCTACCTCGCTTATTCTGGGGGTTTCCTGAGCAGGAATTGTTTGGTAATGCTATCAACAGGTTTTCTCAATGTGTGTCCTGGACAGTAATTGTCTGGTAATGCTATCAACAAGTTTTCTCAATGTGTGTCCTAGACAGTAATTGTCTGGTAATGCTATCAACAGATATTCTCAATGTGTGTCCTGGACAGCAATTGTCTGGTAATGCTATCAACAGGTTTTCTCAATGTGTGTCCTGGACAGTAATTGTCTGGTAATGCTATCAACAGGTTTTCTCAATGTGTGTCCTGGACAGTAATTTTCTGGTAATGCTATCAACAGATTTTCTCATCGTGTTTCCTGGACAGTAATTGTCTGGTAATGCTTTCAACAGGTTTTCTCAATGCGTGTCCTGGACAGTAATTGTCTGGTAATGCTATCAACAGGTTTTCTCAATGTGTGTCCTGGACAGTAATTGTCTTGTAATGCTATCAAGAGGTTTTCTCAATGTGTGTCATGGACAGTAATTGTCTGGTAATGCTATGAACAGGTTCTGTCATTGTGTGTCCTGGACAGTAATTGTCTGGTAATGCTATCAACAGGTTTTCTCAATGTGTGGCCCGGACAGTAAATGTCTAGTAATGCTAACAACAGGTTTTCTCAATGTGTGTCCTGGACAGTAATTGTCTGGTAATGCTATCAACAGATTTTCTCAATGTGTGTCCTGGACAGTAATTGTCTGGTAATGCTATCAACAGATTTTCTCAATGTGTGTCCTGGACAGTAATTGTCTGGTAATGCTATCAACAGATTTTCTCAATGTGTGTCCTGGACAGTAATTGTCTGGTAATGCTATCAACAGGTTTTCTCAATGTGTGTCCTGGACAGTAATTGTCTGGTAATGCTATCAACAGGTTTTCTCAATGTGTATCCTGGACAGTAATTGTCTGGTAATGCTATCAACAGGTTTTCTCAATGTGTGTCCTGGACAGTAATTATCTGGTAATGCTATCAACAGGTTTTCTCAATGTGTGTCCTGGACAGTATTTGTCTGGTAATGCTATCAACAGATTTTCTCAATGTGTATCCTGGACAGTAAATGTCTGGTAATGCTATCAACAGTTTTCTCAATGTGTGTCCTAGACAGTAATTGTCTGGTAATGCTATCAACAGGTTTTCTCAATGTGTATCCTGGACAGTAATTGTCTGGTAATGCTATCAACAGGTTTTCTCAATGTGTGTCCTGGACAGTAATTGTCTGGTAATGCTATCAACAGATTTTCTCAGTGTGTATCCTGGACAGTCACCCGTGTGTTACCGGGGCCCGAAAGGGGAGCAAAGAATAGTAACACTGTCCCCTGCCAAGCAAGTCGTAGAAAGCGACTAAGGAGGGTTGGGCATGGGGCCGGTTACCCCATCCTGTAAAAAATTTAAACCACAAAAATCTTCAACAAATATGGACAAGTCAAATAAAGAAAATAAAACACAGCCATCCAAGACAGGGGAAGGTCCTCTCGTGGGGAGGCGTATGATGCAACACAGAGAAAGCTGAAAGGAGTCTGTGTTGCTGACTAACCTTCTTTCTTCTAGGAGAACTTCCAGATTTGGCACCTGGAATGTTCGGACATTAAACGAACAAGGGAAAGTGGCGCAAGTAGCAGCAGAAATGAGGGAATACAAAATCGAGGTTCTGGGAATGTGTGAAACAAAGTGGAAGGTGGTAGACAGGAAGAAACTCGTCACAGGTGAATTGGTGCTGTCCTCAGGACATGAAGACGAAAGTTCACACCACAGTGAAGGGGTAGCTCTTATGTTATCTAAAGAAGCACAGAAAGCACTCATTTAATGGTAAGCTGTTGGACCCAGAATAATAACAGCTACTTTCAAAACAGCTAAAAAGAAAATGCATGTAAATGTCATCCAATGTTATGCACCAACTAATGACAAAGAAGAGTCTGTGAAAGAAGCATTTTATACTAAACTACAGGAAATTATGGATAAAGTAAAAAGAAGAGACATCACAATTTTGATGGGTGACATGAATGCAAAGATAGGTACAGTCAACACCGGATTTGAAGAAGTCATGGGAAAACATGGGCTAGGAGTAATGAATGAAAATGGAGAACTATTCGCAAACTTATGTGCTTCAAATCAACTGGCTATAGGAGGAAGCATGTTTCCACATAAGAGAATACACAAGGCAACATGGATATCACCAGACCATAGAACAGAAAATCAGATTGATCATGTATGCATAAACAAGAAGTTTAGATCATCATTGCAGGATGTAAAGGTATATAGAGGAGCAGATGTGGCATCAGATCACCATCTTCTGATAATAATAAATAATAATAAATTCTTTAAGCGCCAAACACGGCGCATAAGGCAGAAACCAGTGCTCTCCAGGTTGTTCGTTGTGACGCCACTCCTCTTAGCTCTTGCACATTATTTAGGCCCAACGTTCTTCCTTCTCTTATTATTGTTCTTCTGAGTGTTTCTTTTGGTCTTCCTTTTTTCCGCTTACCCTCAGGAACCCAAGTGAGCGCCTGTAGTGGTATTCTGTTGTTTTGCATTCGTAGGACATGACCGATATATGACCATCGTCTTTTCCTTATATAGTCGGAGACATATTTCTGCCTAGAGTCTTCTCTTATTTGTCGATTAGTCTTGAATTCTTTCCAACTGATGTTCATGAGTTTTCTAAGACATTTGTTCTCGAATGTATTCAGCTTGTTTCTCCAATGATTTTGTTATTTTCCAACTCTCACAGCCGTATGTTAACACTGAGATAACATTTGAATTAAACAGACGAAGCTTGGTATGTATATTCAATGATCGTAATTTCCAAATGTTAGATAATCTATTGAAGGCGCTAGCTGCCAAAGCAATTCTAGTATGGATTTCTCTTGTTGTGTCACCATCCTGAGTCATTTTACTGCCTAAATAATTGAAACTTTCAACTTTCTGTAGTTTTTCCCCGTTCAAGAGGATATCAAAGGTCTCGTTAGAAAAGTTCATAGCTTTAGTTTTAGAGGCATTTATTTGGAGACCAATTTTAACCGAGAGATGACACAAATTATTTATTGCTTCTTGGGATTGTCTTGGTGTTGAACTTAAGAATGCTACATCATCTGCGAAATCCAGGTCCCCCAGGAATTTTCCATTTGTCCATTTTATACCCAATTGTTCATTGTGGGTATAGTTTCTCATAACCCAATCAATAGCTATTCCAAAAAGTAGTGGTGACATAATACAGCCTTGTTTTCACCCCTGTTTCTACTGTAAACCATTCTGTATTCCCTTTATTTGTTCTAACACAACATCTTGCATTGTCATATAGCGCTTTGATTATATTCACATATTTTGTTGGAAAACCATAGATTGTAAGTATCTTCCACAATGATGGGCGGTGTAGACTATCAAAGGCTTTTTGAAAATCGACGAAGGTGATAATAAGTGGCGATTGCCTTTCCACTGATTCTTCTATAATTGTTCTTAGTGTGAATATTTGATCAATACATGATCGTTTCGGCCTGAAACCCGCTTGTTCTTCTCTGATCTTTTCGTCAGCATGCAATTTAAGTCTTTCTAACATCATGCAACATAATAATTTTCCAGTACTGATAATAGAGATATACCACGCCAGTTATTACAGTCTGATAGATCACCTTTCTTCGGTAACTTTACAATAATACTGTCTTTCCATTGTTGTGGTGGTTGTTCTTCTCTCCATACTTCATTTATAATATCTAAAATTCTCAAGAGGTTGTTGTCATTAACTGCTTTAATCATTTCCCCTGAAATTTCGTCAACTCCAGCAGCTTTAAAATTTTTTAATCTTTTAACGGCTTGTTTGATCTCGTCCAGCGTGAATTCATCGCAAGTTATTGGCAAGGTGGTTGTGGATGTTTCATTATTAAAATCAGGTGTTACTGTTGGTGGTGGTCTGTTTAGCACCTCCATGAAGTGCTCAGCCCATCTCTTCATTTGTTCTTTTTCTGTTGGTATTGAATTCCCTAATTTACCTTTAACAGGTGTTTCCATAGCAGTAGGCTGGTGACATAGTTGTTTTGTAATTTGATAAAGGCACCTACTATTACCAGTTCTTGCAGCATTTTCAGCTTCTACGGCCAGTTCATTGATGAAATGTCTTTTATCTCTTCGAGTTTTTGTCTTCACTTCTTTATTTAACAAGTTATAAGTTAGTTTGCAAGATTCAACTGCATTATGTGTACTTGCCGCTAGTAGTTTAAGTTTTGCTGTTTTCCTTTCTTGTATTTTATCCCAAGTATCTTCTCTCATCCATTTTTTCTTTTTATGTACTAGGTATCCGGTGGTCGCTACAGCTGCTTCTGTCATTGCTGTTCTCAGTTGTTCCCATTTAGTATCGATTGTCTTGGTGGTGATATCGTTGTCAATTTTGCCTAAAGCATCGAAATAGTTGTTCATTTTGACATTATATTCCTTCTTTATATCATTTGATTGAAGTCTGTGTACATCTATTCTTCTATTTTTATTCGGTTGGTATAACTTCTTCAGTTTAATTCTCATTTTAGCTATGCAGAGGTTATGATCGCTTCCGATCTCTGCACCTCTGTATGCTCTTACGTCTTGAACTGATGAGCGAAATTTAGCGCTTATGCAGAAGTGATCTATCTGGTTCTTAGTTCTGCCATCAGGTGAATTCCATGTTATCTTGTGGATATTCTTATGTGGAAAGATGGTGTCTGCCACAACGAGGTTTGATATTTCACAAAGTTCTAGAAGTCTTTCGCCATTTTGATTCATACAGCCTATGCCATGAGTACCGAGATATCTTTGTACTCCATCGTTGTTGTCACCTACTTTGGCGTTAAAATCACCCATGACTGCTATTATGTCATGCTTGGGTATTGTGTTGATGGTACTTAGAAGTGCTTCATAGAAGTCATCTTTTGTGGTATCAAGAGCGTCGTTAGTTGGTGCATAACATTGTACAATTGAGAGCTTGAAAAATCGTGTCTGAAATCTAGCTAATATTAGCCTCTCATTGATAGGTACCCAGCTGATAAGCGATGCTGCTGCTTTCTGTGTCATTAGGATGGCTACTCCCTCTGTGTGACGATTATCATTACTACCAGAGTATATAATTTGCTTTTTTTCTTCTGAAATATATTTTATGCCCTTCCCCGTCAATCTACACTCGCTGACACCCATCTTCTGATAGCCAAAGTAAAAATGAAACTCAAGAGATATGCAACAATGCAAAATTATAGACAACAGTATAATGTAGGACAGCTAAGAAATCAAGAAACAAGAGACAAATTTGCGGTCACAGTATCCAAAAATTCCAAGTGCTCCAACAGCTGGAAGATGTAGAGAATACAGAAGACTATTGGCAGCAGGTCAAAACTGTATGGAAGGAGACATGTGAAGAAATACTGGGGAAAAGGGAAAGACAACAAAAAGCATGGATAACAACAGAAACCATCAATAAGATAAAAGACAGAAAAAAACAAAAAAGCAGAGTTAAACACAAGCAAAACCAGAAGTTCCAAAGCCAAGGCTCAAGAAGTGTACACAGAAGCAAACAAAGAAGTAAAAAGAAGTATAAAAAGAGACAAGAGGAAGTATATTGAGGAGTTGGCAAGAGAGGCAGAAGATGCTGCAGCCAAAGGAAATATGAGAGAACTGTATAACAGCACAAAGAAGCTAACAGGGAAATACAAGCAAACAAGTTGCCTCATAAAAGACAAGAGTGGAAAACTGCTCAGCAATATACAAGAGCAAATGAAGAGATGGACAGAATATTTTGGGGACCTTCTCAATAGACCAGCTCCCCAAAACCCGCCGGACATCCAGCCAGCAGAAGAAGAGCTACAAATTAACGGTGAAAGACCAACGAAGGAAGAAATAAAGAAAGCAATAAAGCTTCTAAGAGATGGAAAAGCGTCTGGACCTGATGGCATTCCAGCAGAGGCCATCAAAGCAGATATCGACACGGCTACAGAGATGTTATATAAATTACTTGGTAAAGTCTGGGAAAAGGAAGAGATACCAGCAGAATGGAAGGAAGGATATCTGGTTAAGTTGCCTAAGAAGGGAAATTTACAAGAGTGCACAAATTATAGAGGAATAATGTTACTATCAGTGACAGGAAAAGTATTAAACAGGATTATCCTTGAGAGATTAAAAGAGTCCATAGACAAGAAACTGAGAGATGAACAAGCAGGTTTTCGACAAAACAGATCATGTACAGACCAGATAGCCACTTTGAGAATAATAGTTGAACAAAGTCTGGAATGGAATTCACCACTATACATCGGATTTGTGGACTACGAAAAGGCATTTGACAGTGTAGACAGAGAATCACTTTGGAAATTGTTGAGGCATTATGGAGTTCCCCTGAAGATCATTAATTTAATAAAGAAAACATATGAAGACATGACATGTAGAGTTCTTCACGAAGGACAGCTTACAGAACCGTTTGGGATAAGAACAGGAGTGCGACAGGGATGCCTCTTGTCTCCATTTCTTTTCTTGTTGGCAATAGATTGGGTTATGAGATCATCGGCAACACACAACAGAAATGGAATCCAGTGGACTCAGACTAAGCAGTTGGATGATCTGGATTTTGCTGATGACTTGGCTCTTCTGTCCCATAGCCGTAATCAGATGCAGGACAAATTGAAAACACTCGATGAGAGATCACAGCAATTGGGTCTGAAAATACACATGGAAAAGACAAAAATAATGCGAATAAATGCAGGTAATGATAACAGGGTTGAACTTGAAGAAACACCAATACAAGATGTAGAATCATACACATATCTTGGCAGTAATATAGACAAAGTTGGAGGGACAGACAGCGATATCAAAATAAGAATACAAAAGGCAAGAGGAGCTTTCATTGCATTGGGAAATATAAGGAGATCAAGAGAAATAGGATCCAACACGAAAATAAGAATCTTCAACTCAAATGTGAAGTCAGTCCTATTGTATGGCTCAGAGACATGGAGAACAACAAAGACAACAACCAAAAAGCTACAGAATTTCATAAATGGGTGCTTGCGTAGAATAGAGGGATTAAAATGGTATGACAAGGTTACCAATGTGGAACTGATGACATGAAGTAGACAAGTGCCAGTGGAACAAGAAATGAGAAGAAGACGATGGCGATGGATAGGACACACACTGAGGAAACCTGTTGATAGCATTACAAGGCAGTCCTTGTTCTGGAACCCCCAGGGCAAGAGAGGCAGAGGAAGACCAAGAAGTACATGGAGAAGAGAGTTGGAAACAGAGGTGAAGGTGATGAGGAGAACATGGAAAGAGCTTGAGATGATGGCACGTGACAGGAGGACTTGGCATGTGTTTGTTGAAGGCCTATGCTCCTTTAAGAGTGGAGGGTTGTGAATGAATGAAATCCTGGACAGTAAATGTCTGGTAATGCTATCAACAGGTTTTCTCAATGTGTATCCTGGACAGTAATTGTCTGGTAATGCTTTCAACAGGTTTTCTCAATGTGTGTCCTGGACAGTAATTGTCTGGTAATGCTATCAACAGATTTTCTCAATGTGTATCCTGGACAGTAATTGTCTGGTAATGCTATCAACAGGTTTTCTCAATGTGTGTCCTGGACAGTAATTGTCTGGTAATGCTATCAACAGGTTTTCTCAATGTGTGTCCTGGACAGTAATTGTCTGGTAATGCTATCAACAGGTTTTCTCAATGTGTGTCCTGGACAGTAATTGTCTGGTAATGCTATCAACAGGTTTTCTCAATGTGTGTCCTAGACAGTAATTGTCTGGTAATGCTATCAACAGATTTTCTCAATGTGTGTCCTGGACAGTAATTGTCTGGTAATGCTATCAACAGGTTTTCTCAATGTGTGTCCTGGACAGTAATTGTCTGGTAATGCTATCAACAGGTTTTCTCAATGTGTGTCCTGGACAGTAATTGTCTGGTAATGCTATCAACAGATTTTCTCAATGTGTGTCCTGGACAGTAATTGTCTGGTAATGCTATCAACAGATTTTCTCAATGTGTGTCCTGGACAGTAATTGTCTGGTAATGCTATCAACAGGTTTTCTCAATGTGTATCCTGGACAGTAATTGTCTGGTAATGCTATCAACAGGTTTTCTCAATGTGTATCCTGGACAGTAATTGTCTGGTAATGCTATCAACAGGTTTTCTCAATGTGTGTCCTGGACAGTAATTGTCTGGTAATGCTATCAAGAGGTTTTCTCAATGTGTGTCCTGGACAGTAATTGTCTGGTAATGCTATCAACAGGTTCTGTCATTGTGTGTCCTGGACAGTAATTGTCTGGTCATGCTATCAACAGGTTTTCTCAATGTGTGTCCTGGACAGTAATTGTCTGGTAATGCTATCAACAGATTTTCATAAAGTGTGGCCTGGACAGTAAATGTCTGGTAGTGCTAACAACAGGTTTTCTCAATGTGTGGCCTGGACAGTAAATGTCTGGTAGTGCTAACAACAGGTTTTCTCAATGTGTGGATTTGACAGTAATTTTCTGGTAGTGCTAACAACAGGTTTTCTCAATGTGTGGCCTGGACAGTAAATGTCTGGTAGTGCTAACAACAGGTTTTCTCAATGTGTGGCCTGGACAGTAAATGTATGGTAGTGCTAACAACAGGTTTTCTCAATGTGTGGCCTGGACAGTAAATGTCTGGTAGTGCTAACAACAGGTTTTCTCAATGTGTGGCCTGGACAGTAAATGTCTGGTAGTGCTAACAACAGGTTTTCTCAATGTGTGTCCTGGACAGTAATTGTCTGGTAATGCTATCAACAGGTTCTGTCATTGTGTGTCCTGGACAGTAATTGTCTGTGTTGCTGTCATTTTCGACGGAGTCATCTGTCGAGTTATTTGCCTATGTTTTATCATAAGTATAATTGTGTCTTTACCTGCGATGTCAGGTTGATTAGGGGTTGTCTTCCCTTGTTTATTCATTCATTGTGTTTTGACCTTTAGGGTCAAAGGTTGACAGTTCGGGCGTAGGCCTATGGGAAGGTTTTTTAAGCGGGAGAGAGTTATACTTCCGGCAAGCCGGGAAGGTCCTGTTTTTTCTGAAGGGACCAAGAGTCCATTGTTTTTCGGGGAGAATCTTCGAAGTAACTGCTATGGCAGTTTTCCCCAGTGAATCTCTGTGCGTCGGGATGACGACAGAATTCCTTGTTATGTTCTGAGGATTCATTTTCCAGGTAATACCGACCTTTATGCATTATTACGCTTTTCGGTGGCAGAACATGTAAAAGGATTACTTAGTGTGAACTGCAGCTCACCGATCCTATATATTACAGAACTTATATATTTGTGCTCGAGGTAGCCATCCAAGACTGTTAGTCTTTATATTGTCCAGAAATCCAGTGACGAAGATATATTGTGGGAACCGCAGATTGGCGGGATTTATGTCTACAATAAGCATTACTGCAGGGTTGATGATAACCTATTTAACAGAAGTACACAGCCGACGTCAGAACGAGGCCTGTGCTTTCGGCTATTATACTACAGCCTGATAATGTGCAATTGGCGGGGAATGCCAAGTTGCACCTATGTGTCAAAGTGACTAAGGCATCTGACGCGTTTAGTCAGAGATGCCAAGGGCGACGCTACGAACTGTCATTATTGAAGAACTTTGCTATTGACCATGCACGTCTGTTCCGATGTTTACCTTTTTGAATGCCAAATGTATACCTATCGATTTCCGGTCAGCATGACCTTGTTACACTGACTGTTCCTGTTGATACTATGTGTGTTCTCGTCAATAAATGTCTTGAAACATGCCTGCAGTGTCCAAGCATCCTTGACTACTGCATGTGAGAGTATGGGTTGCAGGGTCTTCATATATACGAGCCTAAACACATTCGCGCCTTCATTCGCACCCACACTCAGTTCATCATACGCTCGCACTACACATCTAACAACAAGTATACTGTCTTGGGCCAGTGATCACCTCAACAAGAGAAAAAGACAGTTACATTTCTGGTGGACCAGTTACGTGGGCTCTTCTGATACATTTGTTGTTGCCAATGTGGCCTAGAAACTTACATTTCTGATGGACCAGATCTGTGGGTTTAAAAAGAACAGAGCGAGCATTTGACATTATTGTTGACATTAATGGATCCAGAAATTTACATTCCTGGTTGGCTGTTACATATATGATGTCTCCAGTTTTGTCCAGAAATTTACAAGAAGGACAAGTAAACATTACACTTCTGATCTGTGGGTCTAAGCTACACACGGGACAGCCGTAACACACAGCGCTAATTCTACATTTGCAAGTTTTGGCTACAACAGGACAGAAATAGGTCATCAACGGTTGACCTAGATAAACAGTGCGGGCATTTATATTATAATGCTACATAAACCACGACAAGACAAGTACTGAAGTTAACATCTAGGCATTTGCTACGTGGACCATAACTGCATAGAAGGCGGGTTCCTATTGTGAACAGTACTGCTGGTTGTTACACGTTTCAGTCAACAACAGACTTTTCTATGTCCGAGCATTCAAGCTACATTGTTCGAGGTCAAGTGTTTGTAAACAGTACGTGGAAATTGTAAACATTCAATGTGCAAGTCCTAATTCGAGAAGGTCATTGTAACTTTGGTTCGGGAATACCACTTTATGCTACAGTGGATTTGACGTTCAGTGCGCGTTTGACATTTCGTTTCTGTGTTCGCAAGGAGCAAGAAATTTATTTTAGTTTCAGCTGTGACTGAACTTGTTCTGCAACACATTGAAATTGATTGCTATATGTTTATGTTACTTCTACTGTTTTTGTGTATTTTTCAGCGGGTTTTCGGTTGGTGGGTCTTACAGTAAATATGCCACTTAATCGAGGCTTACTGTAAGCGTTCTGTAGGTGCAAATTTTCTTAATTTGAAAATTTGCTAGTGACAATTGGTCGCTATTGATGTTAGCTGTGATGTAACTGTACTTAACGTTGTTTTTGTAATCTTTTGTCTGTTTTTCAGTTTTGATTTTCGATTTGTTTTGTTTGTATTCTGTAGGTCTCTCCTTTCTTTTGTGTATTTCTCTACACATTTTTGGTTAAAACAGTGTTGCCATTTGTATTGTTTTGTATCTTTGTCTTTGTATTTTTTTTTTTTGTACTACATTACTGTCATGCACAGTCTACATACATATACTTGGTCATGTATTGGTATTATTATTGATAAGGTAGACTCTTCATATAGAGTTTGTTAATAAAATATTATTATATAAGATATTTATACAAGTTCTTTGATAAAAGACTTGTTATCTACAAAGATTGAGACAAGGTGAAATACATATTCAAGTTCTTTATAAAAAAGACTTGTGCCCATAGTGAGTGGGATATAAGGGATTTTTTTTTCCACAGGTACTCAAGTGATTTTTTTGGTTACATTATAAACAAGAGGACCATACAAAGTCTTTGTCTAAGACTAAGAGAGTGAAATAAAGTGAAGTGAGTATACAAGTCTAGCATTTCAGACTTGTCTCCCATTAAAGTGAGATAATTTAATTTATTTACTTCTGCAAGTTACTAATCTCAGTAGACAAGATGTCTACATTAGAGTACTTTATTACACAAGGGAGAGCCCTTGATAAGACTGGTCAACAGTTAGAAGAATGGGCTGTTGCTCAGTATGACAAAGCATTAGCTGCTGAAGAAAGAAAAGCTGCTGCAGAAGAGAAAAAAGCTGCTGCGGAACAAAAAAGACTAGACAGAGAAGCTGATATTGCTGCTGAACAAAAGAAATTGCAGATGCAGGTGGAGGAAAGGAGATTTGATTCTGAACAAAAGAGATTAGACAAAGAAGCTGCTGCAGAGGAGAGGAAAGCTCAAGCTGCTGCAGAGGAGAGGAAAGCTCAAGCTGAGGCTGAAATTAGAAAAATGGAACATGAGGAAAGAAAACAGAAGATGGAACTTGATGAAAAACTCGCAACTTTGGAGTTAGAGAAATTGAAATTGGCGAGTACGGGTGCTCAGCAAACAACTTCGAGTACGACAAAGGAGTTTGTTAGTAGGATTAAATTACCTCATTTCAATCCTTTAAAGGATGACGTAGCAGATTATCTAGATAGATTCCAATTTTTGTGCGATACGCATAACATAAAAAAGGAAAAATATGTTGAACAACTGATGCCATTTTTTACAGGTGACACAGTGACTACTCTTATGACAATAGTCGAACATGAGAGGACTAATTATGATGTTGTCAGGGCAGCATTGCTAAAAAAATATCAACTAAAAGAAGAAGACTATCGTCTTCGTTTTAGGACAATGTTGCCAGAAAATGGAGTAGATTTCTCTGATTTTGTTACAAAGATACGTCGTACATTTACACGATGGGTTGAGTTGTCTCAGACTGAGAAAACATATGAAGGTCTAATGGACTTATTATTGCGAGATAAGGTTTTGTCATCTGTTAATGATTCTTTTCTTGCATTCCTTCATGAGCGTAAGCCTAAAAACTTAAAAGATATGGAGGAATACTGTTGTCAGTATGCCACAGCGCATCCCCATGCTACAGTTAGCAATTCTAAAGTGAAAGAAGGGTTGCCAGCTGCTTCGGCAACACCATATGGCCCTAATTTCAAAAAAAAATTTCAGGGTGCTCAACAAAACTGGAATAGGGGAAGTAATCAAAATTACACTCAGAAGCGGAGTAATCCAACACATGATGGTTCTTCGTCTATGAATTGGAGACAAGATGGTATTTCTCGTAATTTTAGTGGTAATAATTTGAGACACTTTCGCAAAGGCTATCCAAATAATAACTATTCAAATTTTCGAGGTAATCATTCTCGACGTCAAGATTATGACGATGGTGAATTTAGAAACCGGGATTTAAACCGGAATGATGATTACAATAGGCAGTATGATAACAATTACAGGGGAAATGATAGTCGAAATAATTACAGGGGAAATGATAATCGAGGCAGACCTAGGTTTAACAAAAAAAGACCTTTCCAACAGGCAAACTCTGCACAACAAGAGTTTGATGGAGCCTGTAATACAGTAAATGATAGTGGTAACTCTAGGGCTATCACTGGTTGTGCTTTCGATTTTGGGAGAGCAACTGAATGCCCCCAATGCTTAACATTGTTCGACTCATCGACTGTATCTACGCTAAGTTGTGGTCACCCTCTTCCTGCTCTACCTGCTACAGTTGCGCATGATGGGAGAGGATCTCTCATCTTACATAAAGGTCTAATAAATGATAGGCTAGTCTCAGTACTTTTCGATTCGGGATGTACTACCGTCGGGGTTAGGGAGTCTCTGATAGATCCTTGCTGTGCCACTGGAAAAACAATCAAATGTGTTACATTTGGTGGTACTATGGAAAGCTATCCTACTGCTATTATTAGGATTGACACTCCTTTCTTCACAGGAGATGTCCATGCATGTCTTCTTCCTAATCCTATTGCGGATCTTATAATCGGTCGTATTCATGGGGTTAAGGAATGCACCCCGCAACAAATTTCTAGTTGGGAAGAAAAAAAACATTCAAACGGTCAATGCAGTAGTGACAAGAGCTCAAGCTCTTAATCCCCAACTTCATCTGATAATAGTAATGAAGTTGATAGCCAAGACGAGCACTTGGTGATTTCCCATGACTCGTTTGTTAAACGTCAAGAAGAGGATCCTTCTTTGAAGAAATTCTTCCTTCTTGCAAAGAAAGGGGATCCCAATCAAAATACGAATCACAAATCGTATATCACTATGAAGAATGGTATATTGGTACGAATGGTACAACACTCGGACAAGTCTATGCACTCGCAAATTCTTGTGCCTAAGTGTATGAGAGCCTTAATTCTTCGGCATGCACACGATTCTCAGTGTGCTGGACACATGGGTTTTTCCAGAACTAAAACTAGAGTCCTTGCGTCCTTCTTTTGGCCATTCGTGAATAAAGACATCCGAATTTATTGCCGATCTTGCAAAATTTGTCAAGAGGTCAAGTCTAGGGGTCCGAGACATGCTGCTCCTATTCAGGCTGCAGATATTCCGATTCGGCCGTTTCAGAAAATGGCTATAGACATCATTGGTCCGTTCAAGATTAAGTCAGCCAGAGGACACCAATTTATCCTCACTTGCGTGGACATGTGCACGCGTTGGCCAGAGGCTATTCCTCTGAAGAGCATATCAACTGTCGATATCGCTGATGCTCTTTGGCTCGTATTTTCTCGTCTGGGATTCCCCGGAGAAATACTGTCGGATCACGGCACTCAGTTAATTTCGGACGTTATGTCTCAGGTAATGGCTACGCTAGACATTAAAAGGTCTCTCAGTAGTATTTATCATCCAATGTCCAATGGATTGGTAGAACGTCTTAACAGGACACTAAAGAACTTACTTGGCAAGATAACGGAGGATCATCCTGAAGATTGGGACAGGGTTTTACCTGCAGTCCTCTTTGCCTATAGAGAGGTTCCCAACGAGTATACAGGGTTTTCTCCTTTCGAACTTGTATTTGGCGCGCAACCGCGCGGTCCGATGTCCTTGTTACACGATTTGATAACTTCCGATAATATTGACGATGATACACAATCGTCATATGAATATGTCATAGCTCTTAGAGAAAAGATTATCGAATCGTGCAGGTTAGCAACTTCATCTTCCGAATTTGCGAAAGAAAAAGCTAGGCGATTTGCTAATAGGAAAAGACGCCTACGTCAACTTTGTCCTGGAGACAAAGCATATGTCTTACTGCCCTCAAGAGAGAATAGACTTCTCATTTCATGGAAAGGTCCATACACTATAGTCTCAAAAATTTCTGATGTCGACTATATTGTCGATGTGGATGGAAGGCATAAAACCTTCCATATAAATATGCTAACAGAGTTTATTGAACGTCCAGACTATTTGCAGCCTATTTTCCAGGCGACGGACGACTCTCCAGTCCAACATGGTCACATCTCATCCCTGTCCGTTATACAGGATGAGGAAACTATTTTTTCTGACGTGAACTTACCTCTTCCTGCGATTCCACTTACTTCAACGGAATCGTGGAGAAACGTTACAATCTCTTCGAACTTGTCTTTTGAGGAACAGCGTCAAGTATCCTCTACGTTACAATCATATCAGGATGTCCTTACCGACATTCCTGGACACACAGATGTCATAGAACATGACATCATACTTACTGATCGTAATCCGATCAGAGTAAGACCATACCCAATACCTATTCATTTCAAGCACAAGTCGAGAAAGAATTGGATGAAATGATTCAACTACAAATAATTGAACCATCCACTTCAGCTTATTCTTCGTCGATAGTTATTGTTCGAAAGAAAGACAATAACATACGTCTTTGCGTTGACTATCGCAAATTAAATCAAGTTACGAAGTTCGATGCTGAACCTATGCCGTTATTAGATGATCTACTTATTAGACTTTCTAAAGCTAAATTCTTTACTAAACTAGACTTGTCGAAAGGTTATTGGCAAGTCCCACTGACGGAACACGCCAAACCTCTCACTGCTTTTTCGACACCTAGGGGTCTGTTTCAATGGAATTTTATGCCTTTCGGGCTTATGAACGCCCCAGCGACTTTCGTGCGCATGATGCGACGAATTCTATCAGATCGTGCAGATGTCATTGCATATTTAGACGACATCTGTCTTTTCAGCGATACTTGGGAAGAACACTATTTGGGTCTAAAGGAATTGCTATCTACTCTACGTGAGCATAGTTTGACTGCTAAACCCTCTAAAGCTTTTGTTGGGTTTAGTGAAATTTCCTTCCTAGGTCATCGAGTTGGTCATGGTCTGTTGAAGACAGAGGACCAAAACATTTCAAAGATATTAAATATCTCGGTTCCGAAGACGAAAAAGCAAGTGCGTAGTCTCTTGGGATTGATACAATTCTATGGAAGATTCATTGAGAATCTGTCCTCCATTATGGCACCACTTTCAACGTTATTGAAAAAAAAAGGTTCTCCTAATATGGTGCGTTGGTCCCAAGAATGCCAATCTTCATTGGATCAGGTTAAGAATTTGTTCTCATCTCATCCTATCTTAAGACTACCAACGATTGATAAGACTTTTGTCCTTCGTAGTGATGCCTCTTCCACTGGGATTGGAGCGGCACTAATGCAGGAATATTCAGGAACTCTGCATCCTGTAATGTATATTTCTAGGAAGCTAAATGCGGCAGAAAGGAATTACTCGGTTTTGGATCGTGAATTGTTGGCTATGGTTTGGTCCATTCTTAAGCTACAAAGGTTCCTTCTGGGCGCGCATTTTTTTATGGAAACCGACCAAAAAGCTCTTACGGCTATGCAAAGTAAGGATTTGAAGAGCTCGAGATCTACTCGTTATGCTATTGCTCTTCAGCCTTTCCATTTCACGGTTCGAGCTATCCGTGGTTCGGATAATGTGATGGCGGACATATTGTCTAGATGCCCACATGATTCCAGTTAAATCTTGTGTCCTAGTTTTTCCTGATATACTTTCAGACTTAGGTCTGTCCTTAATATCATAATATGTTGTAATACAAATGCATTTGGTTGATGGTTAGATAATTTAACAAATTTCATTTTGTCCATCCATCAGTGATATGTTGCTAAAATAGCATTGACATTTGTATATTGCTATAATTATATTATTTAGTAATGTTTGATATATGATTGGTATTGCCAGCAACTTAGGTTTCTTGAATGGTATCCCTTAGTTTGTTTGGCTTAAAGGAAATATTTTCTCCTATGTTGAGAGATGATTTGTATTCTCTTCAGACGCCTTATTTATGCGTCTATTGTACCTGATATTAGGTTCAGTTTTTGCATGAGCACAGAAGTGATACTGGTGCTATCTTGCACATGGACATATTAAAAAAAAAAAAATTTCATTTTTTTTACAGGGGTGTGGTAGTAATGTTGCTATCATTTTCGACGGAGTCATCTGTCGAGTTATTTGCCTATGTTTTATCATAAGTATAATTGTGTCTTTACCTGCGATGTCAGGTTGATTAGGGGTTGTCTTCCCTTGTTTATTCATTCATTGTGTTTTGACCTTTAGGGTCAAAGGTTGACAGTTCGGGCGTAGGCCTATGGGAAGGTTTTTTTAAGCGGGAGAGAGTTATACTTCCGGCAAGCCGGGAAGGTCCTGTTTTTCTGAAGGGACCAAGAGTCCATTGTTTTTCGGGGAGAATCTTCGAAGTAACTGCTATGGCAGTTTTCCCCAGTGAATCTCTGTGCGTCGGGATGACGACAGAATTCCTTGTTATGTTCTGAGGATTCATTTTCCAGGTAATACCGACCTTTATGCATTATTACGCTTTTCGGTGGCAGAACATGTAAAAGGATTACTTAGTGTGAACTGCAGCTCACCGATCCTATATATTACAGAACTTATATATTTGTGCTCGAGGTAGCCATCCAAGACTGTTAGTCTTTATATTGTCCAGAAATCCAGTGACGAAGATATATTGTGGGAACCGCAGATTGGCGGGATTTATGTCTACAATAAGCATTACTGCAGGGTTGATGATAACCTATTTAACAGAAGTACACAGCCGACGTCAGAACGAGGCCTGTGCTTTCGGCTATTATACTACAGCCTGATAATGTGCAATTGGCGGGGAATGCCAAGTTGCACCTATGTGTCAAAGTGACTAAGGCATCTGACGCGTTTAGTCAGAGATGCCAAGGGCGACGCTACGAACTGTCATTATTGAAGAACTTTGCTATTACAGTAATTGTCTGGTAATGCTATCAACAGGTTTTCTCAATGTGTGTCCTGGACAGTAATTGTCTGGTAATGCTAACAACAGGTTTTCTCAATGTGTGGCCTGGACAGTAAATGTCTGGTAATGCTAACAACAGGTTTTCTCAATGTGTGTCCTGGACAGTAATTTTCTGGTAGTGCTAACAACAGGTTTTCTCAATGTGTGGCCTGGACAGTAAATGTCTGGTAGTGCTAACAACAGGTTTTCTCAATGTGTGGCCTGGACAGTAAATGTCTGGTAGTGCTAACAACAGGTTTTCTCAATGTGTGTCCTGGACAGTAATTTTCTGGTAGTGCTAACAACAGGTTTTCTCAATGTGTGGCCTGGACAGTAATTGTCTGGTAATGCTAACAACAGGTTTTCTCAATGTGTGGCCTGGACAGTAATTTTCTGGTAATGCTAACAACAGGTTTTCTCAATGTGTGTCCTGGACAGTAATTGTCTGGTAATGCTAACAACAGGTTTTCTCAATGTGTGTCCTGGACAGAAATTGTCTGGTAATGCTTTCAACAGGTTTTCTCAATATGTGGGCCTGGACAGTAATTGTCTGGTAATGCTAACAACAGGTTTTCTCAATGTGTGGCCTGGACAGTAAATGTCTGGTAGTGCTAACAACAGGTTTTCTCAATGTGTGGCCTGGACAGTAAATGTCTGGTAGTGCTAACAACAGGTTTTCTCAATGTGTGTCCTGGACAGTAATTGTCTGGTAATGCTAACAACAGGTTTTCTCAATGTGTGTCCTGGACAGTAATTGTCTGGTAATGCTAACAACAGGTTTTCTCAATGTGTGTCCTGGACAGTAATTGTCTGGTAATGCTATCAACAGGTTTTCTCAATGTGTGTCCTGGACAGTAATTGTCTGGTAATGCTAACAACAGGTTTTCTCAATGTGTGTCCTGGACAGTAATTGTCTGGTAATGCTATCAACAGGTTTTCTCAATGTGTGTCCCAACAGGTTTTCTCAATGTGTGTCCTGGACAGTAATTGTCTGGTAATGCTATCAACAGGTTTTCTCAATGTGTGTCCTGGACAGTAATTGTCTGGTAGTGCTAACAACAGGTTTTCTCAATGTGTGGCCTGGACAGTAAATGTCTGGTAGTGCTAACAACAGGTTTTCTCAATGTGTGGCCTGGACAGGTTTTCTCAATGTGTGTCCTGGACAGTAATTGTCTGGTAATGCTATCAACAGGTTTTCTCAATGTGTGGCCCGGACAGTAAATGTCTAGTAATGCTAACAACAGGTTTTCTCAATGTGTGGCCTGGACAGTAAATGTCTGGTAATGCTAACAACAGGTTTTCTCAATGTGTGGCCTGGACAGTAAATGTCTGGTAGTGCTAACAACAGGTTTTCTCAATGTGTGGCCTGGACAGTAAATGTCTGGTAGTGCTAACAACAGGTTTTCTCAATGTGTGGCCTGGACAGTAAATGTCTGGTAGTGCTAACAACAGGTTTTCTCAATGTGTGGCCTGGACAGTAATTGTCTGGTAATGCTAATAACAGTTTTTCTCAATGTGTGTCCTGGACAGTAATTGTATGTGGCTGGTAACTAAAACAGGTTTTCTCAATGTGTGGTAATGGACAGTAAATGTGTGGCCTGGACAGTAAATGTATGGTAGTGCTAACAACAGGTTTTCTCAATGTGTGGCCTGGACAGTAATTGTCTGGTAATGCTAATAACAGTTTTTCTCAATGTGTGTCCTGGACCGTATTTGTCTGGTAATGCTAACAACAGGTTTTCTCAATGTGTGTCCTGGACAGTAATGCTAACAACAGGTTTTCTCAATGTGTGGCCTGGACAGTAATTGTCTGGTAATGCTAACAACAGGTTTTCTCAATGTGTGGCCTGGACAGTAAATGTCTGGTAGTGCTAACAACAGGTTTTCTCAATGTGTATCCTGGACAGTAATTGTCTGGTAATGCTAATAACAGTTTTTCTCAATGTGTGTCCTGGACAGTAATTGTCTGGTAATGCTAACAACAGGTTTTCTCAATGTGTGTCCTGGACAGTAATTGTCTGGTAATGCTAACAACAGGTTTTCTCAATGTGTGTCCTGGACAGTAATTGTCTGGTAATGCTAACAACAGGTTTTCTCAATGTGTGTCCTGGACAGTAATTGTCTGGTAATGCTAACAACAGGTTTTCTCAATGTGTGTCCTGGACAGTAATTGTCTGGTAATGCTAACAACAGGTTGTCTCAATGTGTGTCCTGGACAGTAATTGTCTGGTAATGCTATCAACAGGTTTTCTCAATATGTGGCGTGGACAGTAATTGTCTGGTAATGCTAACAACAGGTTTTCTCAATGTGTGTCCTGGACAGTAATTGTCTGGTAATGCTAATAACAGTTTTTCTCAATGTGTGTCCTGGACCGTATTTGTCTGGTAATGCTAACAACAGGTTTTCTCAATGTGTGTCCTGGACAGTAATTGTCTGGTAGTGCTAACAACAGGTTTTCTCAATGTGTATCCTGGACAGTAATTGTCTCAATGTAAAATGTCTGGTAATGCTATCAACAGGTTTTCTCAATGTGTGGCCTGGACAGTAAATGTCTAGTAATGCTAACAACAGGTTTTCTCAATGTGTGGCCTGGACAGTAAATGTCTGGTAATGCTAACAACAGGTTTTCTCAATGTGTGGCCTGGACAGGTTTTCTCAATGTGTCCTGGACAGTAATTTTCTGGTAGTGCTAACAACAGGTTTTCTCAATGTGTGGCCTGGACAGTAAATGTCTGGTAGTGCTAACAACAGGTTTTCTCAATGTGTGGCCTGGACAGTAATTTTCTGGTAGTGCTAACAACAGGTTTTCTCAATGTGTGGCCTGGACAGTAAATGTCTGGTAGTGCTAACAACAGGTTTTCTCAATGTGTGGCCTGGACAGTAATTGTCTGGTAATGCTAATAACAGTTTTTCTCAATGTGTGTTCTGGACAGTAAATGTCTGGTAATGCTAACAACAGGTTTTCTCAATGTGTGTCCTGGACAGTAATTGTCTGGTAATGCTAACAACAGGTTTTCTCAATGTGTGTCCTGGACAGTAATTGTCTGGTAATGCTAACAACAGGTTTTCTCAATGTGTGTCCTGGACATTAAGCTAACAACAGGTTTTCTCAATGTGTGGCCTGGACAGTAAATGTCTGGTAATGCTAACAACAGGTTTTCTCAATGTGTGTCCTGGACAGTAATTGTCTGGTAATGCTATCAACAGGTTTTCTCAATGTGTGTCCTGGACAGTAATTGTCTGGTAATGCTATCAACAGGTTTTCTCAATGTGTGTCCTGGACAGTAATTGTCTGGTAATGCTAACAACAGGTTGTCTCAATGTGTGTCCTGGACAGTAATTGTCTGGTAATGCTAACAACAGGTTTTCTCAATGTGTGGCCTGGACAGTAATTGTCTGGTAATGCTAACAACAGGTTTTCTCAATGTGTGTCCTGGACAGTAATTGTCTGGTAATGCTATCAACAGGTTTTCTCAATGTGTGGCCTGGACAGTAATTGTCTGGTAATGCTAATAACAGTTTTTCTCAATGTGTGTCCTGGACCGTATTTGTCTGGTAATGCTAACAACAGGTTTTCTCAATGTGTGTCCTGGACAGTAATTGTCTGGTAATGCTAACAACAGGTTTTCTCAATGTGTGTCCTGGACAGTAATTGTCTGGTAATGCTAACAACAGGTTTTCTCAATGTGTGGCCTGGACAGTAAATGTCTGGTAATGCTAACAACAGGTTTTCTCAATGTGTGGCCTGGACAGTAATTGTCTGGTAATGCTAATAACAGTTTTTCTCAATGTGTGTCCTGGACAGTAATTTTCTGGTAATGCTAACAACAGGTTTTCTCAATGTGTGGCCTGGACAGTAAATGTCTAGTAATGCTAACAACAGGTTTTCTCAATGTGTGGCCTGGACAGTAAATGTCTGGTAATGCTAACAACAGGTTTTCTCAATGTGTGGCCTGGACAGTAAATGTCTGGTAATGCTAACAACAGGTTTTCTCAATGTGTGTCCTGGACAGTAATTTTCTGGTAGTGCTAACAACAGGTTTTCTCAATGTGTGGCCTGGACAGTAAATGTCTGGTAGTGCTAACAACAGGTTTTCTCAATGTGTGGCCTAACAACAGGTTTTCTCAATGTGTGGCCTCGACAGTAATTTTCTGGTAGTGCTAACAACAGGTTTTCTCAATGTGTGTCCTGGACAGTAATTTTCTGGTAATGCTAACAACAGGTTTTCTCAATGTGTGGCCTGGACAGTAAATGTCTGGTAATGCTAACAACAGGTTTTCTCAATGTGTGGCCTGGACAGTAAATGTATGGTAGTGCTAACAACAGGTTTTCTCAATGTGTGGGCTGGACAGTAATTGTCTGGTAATGCTAATAACAGTTTTTCTCAATGTGTGTCCTGGACCGTATTTGTCTGGTAATGCTAACAACAGATTTTCTCAATGTGTGTCCTGGACAGTAATTTTCTGGTAATGCTAACAACAGGTTTTCTCAATGTATGATTTGGACAGTAATATTCTGGTAACGCTATCAACAGGTTTTCTCAATGTGTGTTCTAGACAGTAGTTGTCTGGTAATGCTAACAACAGGTTTTCTCAATGTGTGTCCTGGACAGTAATTGTCTGGTAATGCTAACAACAGGTTTTCTCAATGTGTGTCCTGGACAGTAATTGTCTGGTAATGCTAACAACAGGTTTTCTCAATGTGTGTCCTGGACAGTAATTGTCTGGTAATGCTAACAACAGGTTTTCTCAATGTGTGTCCTGGACAGTAATTGTCTGGTAATGCTAACAACAGGTTTTCTCAATGTGTGTCCTGGACAGTAATTGTCTGGTAATGCTAACAACAGGTTTTCTCAATGTGTGTCCTGGACAGTAATTGTCTGGTAATGCTAACAACAGGTTTTCTCAATGTGTGTCCTGGACAGTAATTGTCTGGTAATGCTAACAACAGGTTTTCTCAATGTGTGTCCTGGACAGTAATTGTCTGGTAATGCTATCAACAGGTTTTCTCAATGTGTGGCCTGGACAGTAATTGTCTGGTAATGCTAACAACAGGTTTTCTCAATGTGTGGCCTGGACAGTAAATGTCTGGTAGTGCTAACAACAGGTTTTCTCAATGTGTGGCCTGGACAGTAAATGTCTGGTAGTGCTAACAACAGGTTTTCTCAATGTGTATCCTGGACAGTAATTGTCTGGTAATGCTATCAACAGGTTTTCTCAATGTGTGGCCTGGACAGTAAATGTCTGGGTTTTCTCAATGTGTGGCCTGGACAGTAAATGTCTGGTAGTGCTAACAACAGGTTTTCTCAATGTGTGGCCTGGACAGTAAATGTCTGGTAGTGCTAACAACAGGTTTTCTCAATGTGTGGCCTGGACAGTAATTGTCTGGTAATGCTAATAACACAGTAAATGTCTGGTAGTGCTAACAACAGGTTTTCTCAATGTGTGGCCTGGACAGTAAATGTCTGGTAGTGCTAACAACAGGTTTTCTCAATGTGTGGCCTGGACAGTAAATGTCTGGTAGTGCTAACAACAGGTTTTCTCAATGTGTGGCCTGGACAGTAAATGTCTGGTAGTGCTAACAACAGGTTTTCTCAATGTGTGTCCTGGACAGTAAATGTCTGGTAATGCTAACAACAGGTTTTCTCAATGTGTGTCCTGGACAGTAATTGTCTGGTAATGCTAACAACAGGTTTTCTCAATGTGTGTCCTGGACAGTAATTGTCTGGTAATGCTAATAACAGTTTTTCTCAATGTGTGTCCTGGACCGTATTTGTCTGGTAATGCTAACAACAGGTTTTCTCAATGTGTGTCCTGGACAGTAATTTTCTGGTAATGCTAACAACAGGTTTTCTCAATGTGTGTCCTGGACAGTAATTGTCTGGTAATGCTAACAACAGGTTTTCTCAATGTGTGTCCTGGACAGTAATTGTCTGGTAATGCTAATAACAGTTTTTCTCAATGTGTGTCCTGGACAGTAATTGTCTGGTAATGCTAATAACAGTTTTTCTCAATGTGTGTCCTGGACAGTAATTGTCTGGTAATGCTAACAACAGGTTTTCTCAATGTGTGTCCTGGACAGTAATTGTCTGGTAATGCTATCAACAGGTTTTCTCAATGTGTGGCCTGGACAGTAATTGTCTGGTAATGCTAACAACAGGTTTTCTCAATGTGTGTCCTGGACAGTAATTTTCTGGTAGTGCTAACAACAGGTTTTCTCAATGTGTGGTTGGACAGTAATTTTCTGGTAGTGCTAACAACAGGTTTTCTCAATGTGTGGCCTGGACAGTAAATGTCTGGTAGTGCTAACAACAGGTTTTCTCAATGTGTGGATTGGACAGTAATTTTCTGGTAGTGCTAACAACAGGTTTTCTCAATGTGTGGCCTGGACATTAAATGTCTGGTTCTCATGTGTAGCAGTGATCTCTGGACTAATCAAGCGATAATACGGGCATCCCTTTTCTCTTCTTGAAAGTCACTAAATGTTTTTACAAGATGGCTTCTCTCGTGAGCTGTCACTCACGTTTGGATACAGATAATGAATCTGTCTTAAAGTTAGTCATTCATTAAATGTTTCATTGCTCTGTAGATTCTATCATGATACAATTGACTGCATTCTACAGGATATAGTGCTGCTAGGAATCAGAGTCGTTTTCCATCTAGTTAAATGCATCCTCTCAGATGTACAAGTCATACCTATCGAAAAACGGTGGCTTCGTACGAGAGTTCAAAAGAGTATCTTTTATTACCTGCGTATCAGAAATATGATTCTGCCATTCCTTGGCAATAAGAATAAACACTGGGGTAAAGCATACACGATAGGTCTAGACGACTATCACTTTCCCCATAAATATAGAGATCACTTTTTCCCGGCGACAAGCCGACATAGCAAAACACAGCCCCCATGATCAGGGCGAAGCCAAAACACCTCTCTAGAGACACATCCGCCGAACAGCCTTTGACCTCTCTAGAGACAAAAGAACATATAGTTCGACTTAGATATGTAAAGATATACAGATATAAGACAGACTCGTCCTACTCAGCCAAACAATACACATAAATTCAGGCCATAGATATTCTGAAGCAAGAACAATCTATTACTACCCAAACAAAGAATAAATCGCAGTAACACTGGATTCATCCGCGGAGTTCGATCGAAAGAGACGACACAACTTTCAAGGGAAGTAACTCAATAATGACTTTCCCTTAAGCACTAAAAAATATCTATTTTGTTTACAAAATATTTGCGAACATAACAAGTATACCAATGTATAATATTGTAAGATATCAAAGACTGCACGTAACAGTCTTACTACACCTCCCGGGAAAAAAAAATGGAACATTTTTTTTCTTTTTGAAATACATCTAGGAGCAACGTACAATAGGCTCACAACGCATGAATAATGCGCAGATGAAAATATCAGGAATACATATAACGCCTAATATGAGGCTAAGTCAACTTATGGAGCGACTGGTGAGAATGTGTCTCATAAACTGAGAGAAATTATTTCTCTATAAGTATATTTTTCCAGGAGGTGTCATCAAAGTATAATACAATTCTGGCAATTACACGATGCCTAAAAAATTCATACCATCATTTCGTATTAGATATCTTACATTTATGATTTATGAAGAAAAAATCATCAAAGCACAGCGGTGAATAAACATCAATGAACCGCTATGTAGTGATACAATCATTATATTATTAAATTACAAATGTGTATCTATCATGATATAGAAAAGGAACTACTATAGAACTAGTCATATCAAGAAGTCTAAGCCCTAATAGTTATGTGGAATCATGTGGGCATCTTGACAGAATGTCTGCCATCACATTATCTGATCCACGAATAGCTCGCACAGAGAAATGAAAAGGTTGAAGAGCAATTGCATATCGAGTAGACCTCGAGCTCTTCAAATTCTTACTCTGTATAGCAGTAAGAGCTTTTTGGTCGGTTTCTACTTTGAAATGTGCGCCTAGAAGGAATCTCTGTAGTTTGAGGATCGACCAAACCATAGCTAATAGCTCACGGTCTAAAACCGAATAATTCCTTTCTGCCGCATTAAGTTTTCTGGAAATATACATTACAGGATGCAGAGTTCCAGAGTACTCTTGCATTAGTGCCGCTCCAATCCCAGTGGATAAGGCGTCACTACGAAGAACGAATGTCTTATCTTTAGTAGGTAGCACTAAAATAGGTGGTGTTGAAAACAATGTTTTAATCTTATCCAGAGAGCATTGGCATTCCTGAGACCAGTGGACCATATTAGGCGAACCTTTCTTTAGAAGTGTCGAAAGAGGTGCCATGATAGAGGATAGATTCTGAATGAATCTGCCATAAAATTGAATAAGACCTAACAGACTTCGCACCT
>JAMPIV010021268.1:10000-50772 GCA_024509875.1 Oreohelix idahoensis | reverse complement strand
TAAGTTTGTTTTTTTTTTTTGTGGTCCAGCCACGCCCGTAAAACAGATCGCTAGTCTAGGGGGGTAAATTATTTTTAAAAGATTCAAAATACACTGCGTCCACCCAACAGACGACATCACACTTACTCTATTTCAGAATACAGAATCTTAAGTACAAAATCCAGATAGACGAGTCCACGTTTTTTGTCGTATGTCGTCTTCCTATTCTAAGTTCAAAAACCGGGAAACGAGCAACCATTTGTCAGTACTCGTCCCTTCCTATTCTAAGTTCCAAAAATCCTACGGACGAGAACTGAAAGGTAATAGAATTTCCACACACGTGAGATGATAGATTTTGATATAGTGGCTGTCTCTGAAAGCGAAAAGAGTTCTTCTCTCTCTCACCTATCTTCTACAACAGTTGTTACAGCGTCAGACAGACTACACCAATATACATATTACGTATATTTCTATCACTCACAGGCACGCACATACACGTGACGACAGGTAAACACACAGACGTGGGAAAACTATAACAATGATATATATATTATCTAGAACGAGCTGACCAAACACGATTATTAAGTTCAAGAGCGATTTTAATATCAGGAATAATCGGCTCACAACATCAAAGAAAGTACATCAAGGAAAATACATATACACATAGTCATAAAAAATCAAGGATATGTTGCAAGGATGATAGCCCCGTTATAGTGTTAACTCTAGGTTTAGCCCGGCCCCGTTAAGAGAACAGATGATGGCGCCAGAGTCACAGATACATAGGGTTTGAGTCTAAGAGTTTTTCTTTGTTTTATCTCGTAATTATATGCACAGAGTTTGAAAAAAAAAATCTGATTTAACCTAAGAGATAAAACATAGAAAACTCTAGCCTTAGCAACAAATTATGCAGATTGAAAAAAAAAATTAGGACAGCAACAGGGTGTCAAAGATATAATAGTGAAAATATCACTCAAACCAGCGTACACTCATTCATTCCGCCATGGCCTCTCATACATGTACTCACGACTTTGCTCGCTGCCTCTTGGAACACACTGATTTTAGATCTTCACACAGACTCAAAAAAATGCAGTCTTCTGCCAAGAAGTCCCCAGTTCCAAAAGACGTATTTAACTTGGAGTCTCCGGGAACGACTACTTGGGTGTGCAAATTTGTTCAAATGTCTGATTAAGTCACCTAAAATTATTCCAGGCGCGGGAGTTAGCAGAGCACAGTGTCAATAGCGTAGGTTTCTAGAAATGATGAATGTCAGGTCGGTGCCTTCCCTCAGTATAGGATTCACTTTAGTCACACCACAGATTAGTCCACAAATATATATATATATATATATAGTCGGGAAATGTTAGTTAATACTAGAAGTATTTCGCGCCACCAGGCAGAAAGATTACGTAGAGTTTTTCTAGAAGAAATTAAGATCTGGCTCCAAGGTCCAGTATTTATCATTACAGTCTTTGAAAAACCCGTTATTGGGATATGGTATTTCTGGCTAACTCGGGTTGCATATGCACTGTTAGACCAGTGGTACTTAAGAAACCCACGTGGTTCAAAATAAGGACTGTCTATTTCTTCACAAGCATGGAAACTACTAGCAAGGGCAACAACTGCTTGAAATCTATAGTCACTTTTCTCGGTAAGCATTTGTCTTCTCGCGTTAGTATCGAATGCAGTTAACTTTTGAGCTGTGGTCATTTTTGCGCTGGACTGCGCATGACTTGTCTTGTTGTTTGGTCGATCGGTTTCCGCCCACCACTAGTGGGAGTGAGCGATTTGGAATGGCGAAAGAGATGCCTCGTTGAAGAGGGGATCTCCGCTATTTTTTGTTCTGTCAGGGATGTGTAGTCCTCTTAATGGATATTTCGTTTATGCGAGATAATACCTCTAGTGTTTTCCCACATGTCGGGAGGCGTGATATTTCTGTGTATTTCATGAAAGCAAGGTAAATTGACTTTTTTCATTAACTCTATCGATTTTGGGTCGTGAGCGATTTCGATTCATAGCCTGTCTCCGAAAGTCGTCGTCACGAGATGTTCTTTTCCAGCTCACATGTCGCTGCATTGTACTGCATCGGTTGATGCATGTACCAAGGACCATTACTTGCTACTTTGTTAAATGAACTAGGTTTAGAAAACCTTTATTATCTAGAGGATATTCTTGAGGACATTATTTATACTTCGGCAGACGTGTCTGTCTTGCTGAAGTCAAACTAAGGAGAGTGAACTGATCTCATACATCTGGTTATCTCCTGGCTGTTATAGAAAAGGATGGAGTTTTCCACCTGACTACATTTACAGCACTATGAAATATAACATGCATCTGACTCATCATTGTAATGCTGTCTACCGTCTATTGCTGTATTGAATGTTGCTGTGATAATGACTGTTTGATGTGCCTACACATTTGCGTAACCATTTTGTCACTGTGGCGTCCACAATAAATAATGAAGAAAAACGTCAACGGCTGTTTCAAGACTCATTGACTTTATACGTCGTGAGTTTACTGACGTCCTATGTGGATTGCCCTGTTATTGTTGCATGAACATTGTTTTGACTGAACACATCTACACACTACACAAAACCAGACATGCGGATGCCATCCATCATCATATGGCATCACGCATCATTTGGTGGCCATAAGCTGGTTTGATTCTGGTACTAGCAAACACGGGGTCCCTTACCCACTTCATTTTCAACAAGAATTCATCAGCATCCTTCAAGAAATTAACATTCTTCAATACAGTCAAACATCTTCAAAATTTTCAAAGTACTCGGCGTTGCCCGGTAAAAGTCAAAATTTCAACTTTTTTGACGGAAACAAGAATTTGACAGTACCCGGCGTTGTTACATGTTGCCGGATAACTCGGACTGCTGTTATCTTTTACGCAAGTCAAGCAAGTTGCTGCTGTCAAGGTTCCAGTGCTGTCGTTTTTTTGAGAAGGTCAAGTGCCGGTTGAAACGGGTTGTTTTCTGAAGAAGGCCAAGTACCGATTTCCATCAACTTACTTTTGGATTAGAAGGTCAAGTGCCGAAACAACTCAACACACAGTATGTCAGAAGCTCTTGTACCATCGTGTTAGCAGTGGAAGCAGTTCAGATGTGCCATCATCGTTGGAGCTTCGCTCTTTAGGACGTTGATTGACATCCGTTTTTCTGCTGTTCTACGATTGGAAGCCTTTAAGTTAAGTGGCCTGTTTGTATGTAAACTGTGCCCTTATACTTCTGCTGAGTCTTCTGTGTATCATCTCATTCTATATGTTATATGTCTATATGTTATTTGTATATTTATATGTTTATATTTCAGCGGGTTCTCGGTTGGGTGGTGTCTCCGTTAGATTATGCCACGTCATAGAGGTCGTCTATTGTGAGCGTTTTCTGTAGGGTTTGCAAATTTCCGATACTGGAATTTGCTAAGCGACTTCTGTTGCTATTTATGTTAGCTGTGATGACATGTTTTAATATTGTTTTCGTTATTATTTCACATTCTTTAGTTTTGTTGTGATTTGTTTGTATTTGTTAGCCTACTCTTGTCTATAATTTAGTTTCATACAACATTTTTGTTTATACACTGTGGTGTCATGTATTTTGTTTAATTCTATCGCAGATATCGTCACATTTTTTGTGATATTTCATTAATTTCTGCTTTATTTTTAGTTGATTTCTGCGAAAGTTTTTGTATTGTTGCTGATCTTTGTTATTGTTTACATTGTTATTGTTTACATTGTTTGTATTGTTTACATTTTCAATGTTTACATTCTGCATGTGTTTACATAGTCATTGTTTACAGTTATAGTAATTAGTTAATGGGCTATGCTAATGCACTGTTACTACTATACTGATGATAAATGAATGATGAATAGTGTCGTGCACTATTGAATGAGAAGTGCACTTATGATCAAGATTTGAGTGCTGATATTTCATATACAAGTTCTTTGATTGGAGACTTGTTTCCCACAGAGACTGGGATAATATAATGTGATGTGAATATACAAGTGCTTAATTAAGACTTGTTACACTTAGGTTTGAAATAAATTAGTTAATTATTTCAGGTTTTGGACTCATATGTTAGACAACATGTCTACATTTGAGCACTTTATTGAGCAGGGTAAATTGCTTGGGAAGACTGGTGATAAGTTAGAAGAATTTGCAACTGCTCGATATGATAAAGCAATGGAAGCTGAACAAAAGAAACTGCATATGGAAGCTGAACAAAAGAAACTGCAGATGCAGGTGGATGAAAAGAGATTCCAAATGGAAATGGAAAAACAAAAAAGGGAATCAGAAGCTGAGGAAAGAAAGCTACAGCTAGAGGCTGAGAATAAAAGACTTGAAAAAGAAGCTGAAAATAAAAGACTTGAAAAAGAAGCTGAAAATAAAAGACTTGAAAAAGAAGCTGAAAATGAAAGACTTCAAATGCAGGCTCAAGCTGAAGAAAGGAAGTTACAAAGAGAGTCTGATGAGAGGAAAGCAAAAATGGAACATGAAGAAAAACTCTTAGCTTTAGAGTTGGAGAAATTGAAATTGACGAGCATGAGTAATGGTAATGATTCAAACAAGGGTTCATCTTCTGGGAAGGCTAATAATGATACTTTTAAGATTAAGTTACCAACATTTAGTCCTTCCAGTGATGACATAATGTTCTATCTGGACAGATTTGAACAAGCATGTACAGCTCATAACATAGACAAAGCAAAATATGTTTATCAGTTATCAGGGATACTGACAGGTAAAGCTCTAAGTATATTAAATATGGTGGATGAACCTGACAAGAGCAATTATGAGGTTGTCAGGGCCGCTTTGTTAAAGAAATATCAGCTTAACGAAGACGGCTATCGTCTACAATTTAAAAACATGTTACCTGAAAATGGAGTTGAATTCTCCGAGTTTTATTGCAAGAATACGCATTACTTTCTCACGATGGGTTGAACTATCTAAGACGGAAAAAACTTATGAAGGACTTATGGACTTAATACTTAGAGACAAAGTCATGTCGTCTGTCAATGAGTCTTTCCTTGCTTTCCTTCATGAACGTAAACCTAAAACAATAAAAGAAATGGAAGATTTCTGTTGCCAATACGTAACTGCGCACCCACACATAACCATGGGTAACTCTAAGGTGAAAGAAGGTTTACCAGTTGCTTCGGCAGCTCCGTATGGTCAAAACTTTGCTCGTAGATCCCAACAAAATTTTGATAGAAAGGGCAGCGGTAATTTCTGTCAAAATCATGGAAACCAATTTCATGGTGATTCTTCTTCGAAGAATTGGAGACAACCTGATAGTGGTCGTTACTATCACCCTAATAATTATAAGCATTTCAAAAGAGGATATGGTAATAGAGGTTATTCCTGCCGAAGACCTCAGAACCAAACAAATAGATGTTCGCATCAATGTGAACATGATAGTAATCGTGGAAACTGGAATTCGAACCAGTATAACAATTACAATAGAGACAATAATAACTGCAGAGATAATAATAACTCTGATAACTTCAGAGGTAATAATAGTCGGGGTAGATCTCAACACAAAAAAAAGAGATATCAGCAGGCTAATGCTGTACAACAGGAAACTGAGGGAGCCTGTAATCATGTTGTTGATAGTAAAAAACTTTGACGCTGTCACTAGTTCTGCTTTTGACTTTGAAAGAGCAAACAAATGCCCCCAATGCAGTACTTTATTCGAACCGGGTACCATAACTACTTTGAGTTGTGGTCACCCACTTCCCGCTCTTCCTGCTGCTGTTGCGCATGACGGGAGGGGTTCTTTAATTCTACATAAGGGTCTTGTTAATGATACTCCGGTCTCACTACTTTTCGATTCCGGATGCACCACTATTGGTGTTAGACAATCGCTTGTAGATCCATCTTGTGCTACAGGAAGGGTTATTAAATGTGTCACATTTGGCGGCACTCTAGAAAAATATCCTACTGCTGTAATTCGCATTGCCACTCCTTTCTTTACTGGAGATGTGCATGCTTGTCTCTTACCTAATCCTATTGCGGACCTTATTATTGGTCGTATTCACGGAGTTAGGGAGTGTACCCCACAGCAGATTGCTGCTGGGAAGATAATAACATGCAAGCTACAAATGCAGTAGTTACAAGAGCACAAGCTCTACAAACACCCGAAACTTCACTGAATAGTGATAATGAAGTTGATAGCCAAGATAGTCACTTAGTAATCACTCGTGACTCTTTCATAAAATTGCAAGAAGAAGATTCTTCTTTAAAAAAATTCTTCGTTCTTGCGAAGAAAGGTGATCCGAATCAGGATACAAATAGAAAATCTTGGATTGCAATGAGAAACGGCGTACTTGTACGTATGGTACAAGATTCGACTACGTCGGCACATTCGCAAATTCTTGTTCCCAAGAGCATGAGAGTCCAAATATTACAACATGCTCATGACTCGCAATGTGCTGGACATATGGTTTTGCCCGTACGAAGTCGAGAGTCCTTGCGGCTTTCTTTTGGCCTTTTGTCAATAAGGACATTCGTATTTACTGCCGATCATGCAAGGTATGTAAGGAGGTCAAATCTAGAGGACCACGACATGCTGCGCCTATCCAGGCTGCTGACATTCCTATTCGGCCGTTTCAGAAAATGGCCATAGATATTATTGGCCCTTTTAAGGTCAAGTCGGCCAGAGGACATCAGTTTATCCTTACATGTGTCGATATGTGCACACGTTGGCCAGAGGCTATTCCTCTTAAGAGCATATCTACTACAGATATCGCAGATGCTCTTTGGTTGATATTTTCTCGCTTGGGGTTCCCCAGAGAAATATTGTCAGACCATGGCACTCAACTCATATCTGACACGATGTCACAGGTAATGTCTACCTTACATATTGAACGATCTCTCAGTAGTATCTACCATCCTATGTCTAATGGGTTAGTTGAGCGTCTGAATAGAACGCTCAAGACTTTGCTTGGTAAGATAACTGAAGATCATCCTCAAGATTGGGACAGGGTTTTACCCGCGGCTCTCTTTGCCTATAGAGAAGTCCCTAATGAACACACAGGATTTTCTCCCTTCGAACTTGTCTTTGGCGCGCGTCCACGCGGCCCTATGTCTTTATTACACGATCTCATCACTGCCGATGATATTAGCGATGAAACTCAATCCTCATATGAGTATGTCATTGCTCTTAGACAAAAGATCATTGAGGCATGTAAGCTAGCAACTGCTTCATCAGAAATTGCTAAAGAGAAGGCAAGGCAGTTTGCTAACAAGAATAGATGTCTACGACAACTTTGTCCAGGTGACAAAGCATTCGTCCTACTCCCCAGTAGGGAAAATAGACTTCTTATTGCATGGAAAGGTCCGTATGCAATAGTCTCTCGGATTTCCGATGTTGACTATGTGGTCGATATTGATGGAAAGCATAAAACTTTCCACATAAACATGCTTTCGGAATTTCACGAACGTCCGGACTATTTGCTGCCTATTTTCCAGGCAACGGATGATGCTCCTGCACCTCACGGTCATTATTCATCCCTGTCTGTCATTCAGGATGAGGAAGCTACCTTCTCTGATGTCAACCTTCCCCTTCCAGTGGTTCCATTACATTCTACGGAATCTTGGAAAAACGTTTCTGTTTCTCCTAATCTTTCTGGTGACGAACATCGACAAGTCTCGTCGATGTTACAAACATTTCAGGATGTTCTCACTGACATTCCTGGACACACAGATGTCATAGAACATGACATAATTCTTACCGACAATAATCCAATTAGGGTTAGGCCGTATCCTATTCCTATACACTTTCAGTCGCAAGTGGAAAAGGAATTGGATGAAATGATTCAATTAAATATAATTGAACCATCGACTTCACCATATTCTTCTTCCATGGTTATTGTCCGGAAGAAGGATAAGAACATACGAATTTGCGTTGATTATCGCAAATTGAATCAGGTCACAAAGTTCGACGCTGAACCGATGCCTTTGTTAGAAGATCTACTGATTAGACTTTCTAATTCTAGATTCTTCACTAAACTTGACTTGTCTAAAGGTTATTGGCAAGTGCCTTTAGCAGAGCATGCCAAACCTCTTACTGCTTTTTCTACACCTAGGGGTCTATTTCAATGGAATGTTATGCCTTTTGGTCTCATGAACGCCCCTGCCACTTTCGTTCGCATGATGCGTCGAATTCTGTCACATCGTTCGGATGTCATCGCATACTTAGATGACATCTGTCTCTTCAGTGATACCTGGGAAGATCACTATTTAGGGTTATATGACTTACTGTCCACTCTACGTGAGAATAATTTGACAGCAAAACCTTCTAAAGCTTTTGTTGGTTTTGGTTAAATCTCTTTCCTGGGTCATCGTGTTGGTCTTGGTCTCTTGAAGACAGAAGACCACAATACTTCCAAAATACTGAACATCTCTGTTCCTAAAACGAAGAAACAAGTTAGGAGTCTCTTAGGTTTAATTCAATTTTATGGAGATTTATTCCAAATTTATCTTCGATCATGGCACCTCTCTCAACATTGTTGAAGAAAGGTTCGCCTAATCTGGTCCGTTGGTCTGAAGAATGCCAATCTTCACTAGACCAAATCAAGAGATATATTTTCTTCTCCTCCCATCTTAAGATTACCTACTCTTGATAGGACTTTTGTTCTTCGGAGTGATGCTTCATCCACTGGGATTGGAGCAGCACTGATGCAAGAATATGCAAATACTCTGCATCCTGTTATGTACATTTCTAGAAAACTAAATGCGGCAGAGAGGAACTACTCGGTTTTAGACCGTGAGTTGTTAGCGATGGTTTGGTCAATTCTAAAGCTACAAAGATTCCTCCTGGGCGCACATTTCATTCTAGAGACTGATCAGAAAGCTCTTACAGCTATTCAGACTAAGAATTTGAAGAGTTCGAGATCCACTCGATATGCTATAGCTCTTCAACCTTTTCACTTCACGGTACGAGCTATCCGTGGTGCGGATAATGTGATGGCTGACATTTTGTCTAGCTGCCCACATGACTCCAACTAATACTTCTGTCCTATATTACCATATATTGCAGAGTCATAGCACACCTATATTTTCTACAATAGATTAGCACATCTGTACTTACTTTATATGTACACACTATCGTGCTTTGTTGTCATCTTCTTCTGTTCGTTTTTTAAAATGATAGAGGAGGACTGAGTAGTTAATATAAGGGCCGTTAGTTTACTAAACAGCCACAATTATTAATAATGTATTGTACCTTATGAAGCATATTAGTTATTAATTAGCATTATATTGCTTGTACTTTCTCAGAATGTCATTGTTGAGCTGAGGACTTACCTTACGAGTTCTAGATTGTGTACTTACCCTCGGAATACCAGAGCATATGTCCTGGATCGTCATGTAGTTTAACTTTGCTATGTACTTATGTCATTACATGTCAAAGAATGTACTATTTAAATTTTCCTATCAGATTTGTACATCCATTTTTAAAGACAATATTAGAGTATGCTGTTTAATGATGATTATAGTAACTTGCATACGTATATTGTGTTTACATGCTAACGTGATGTGTGTTGGTGACACCTCCCCGATGTGAATATTTTTTGAGACATATTTATTTTTCTGTTGAGGTATATCCTCACCAGACACTCTATACTTAGCCTATTGTTTGGCAATTTAATTAATTATCAGCGCATAATTCGTGCGTTTTGAGCCGCTTATCGCTTGCTCTTTGATATTGAAAAAAAAATATATGTTCCACATTTTTTTTTATCGGGAGGAGGTGGTGATATGTTGCGTGATAAATTCTCGCAACATCGTTTTATTTCAATATCTGTTTTATAACGCAAGGGCAACAACTGCTTGAAATCTATAGTCACTTTTCTCGGTAAGCATTTGTCTTCTAGCGTTAGTATCGAATGCAGTTAACTTTTGAGCTGTGGTCATTTTTGCGCTGGACTGCGCATGACTTGTCTTGTTGTTTGGTCGATCGGTTTCCGCCCACCACTAGTGGGAGTGAGCGATTTGGAATGGCGAAAGAGATGCCTCGTTGAAGAGGGGATCTCCACTTTCTTTTGTTCTGTCAGGGATGTGTAGTCCTCTTATGGATATTTCGTTTAGTCGAGATAATACCTCTAGTGTTTTCCCACATGTCGGGAGGCGTGATATTTCTGTGTATTTCATGAAAGCAAGGTAAATTGACTTTTTCATTAACTCTATCGATTTTGGGTCGTGAGCGATTTCGATTCATAGCCTGTCTCCGAAAGTCGTCGTCACGAGATGTTCTTTTCCAGCTCACATGTCGCTGCATTGTACTGCATCGGTTGATGCATGTACCAAGGACCATTACTTGCTACTTTGTTAAATGAACTAGGTTTAGAAAACCTTTATTATCTAGAGGATATTCTTGAGGACATTATTTATACTTCGGCAGACGTGTCTGTCTTGCTGAAGTCAAACTAAGGAGAGTGAACTGATCTCATACATCTGGTTATCTCCTGGCTGTTATAGAAAAGGATGGAGTTTTCCACCTGACTACATTTACAGCACTATGAAATATAACATGCATCTGACTCATCATTGTAATGCTGTCTACCGTCTATTGCTGTATTGAATGTTGCTGTGATAATGACTGTTTGATGTGCCTACACATTTGCGTAACCATTTTGTCACTGTGGCGTCCACAATAAATAATGAAGAAAAACGTCAGCGGCTGTTTCAAGACTCATTGACTTTATACGTCGTGAGTTTACTGACGTCCTATGTGGATTGCCCTGTTATTGTTGCATGAACATTGTTTTGACTGAACACATCTACACACTACACAAAACCAGACATGCGGATGCCATCCATCATCATATGGCATCACGCATCACTCGATTCTAGAGTTTATACGTTAGTTTAGAAAAATACACTCGACTGAGTATTAGCGGTTAAATTAAATTTCATAAATAGCTACAATTGCCGTTATAAGCTAGAAATTTTAATTTTATTCTGCTTTCCACTGAATGCTTCCCTAGAAAATATAATAGCCTACCACTTTATTTCTCTTCTGCGCTAAAGAAATAGATTAAAATGAATTAAGCGATTAAACACTTTAACACTCACAAAATCTATATATCTATCATATTAATTACCTCAACCACAGAATTACAGGTAGTCGCACAACTTAAGAATAAAAATGCTGAAAATATTTCTGGAAGTCTAGAAGTTCGACAAATTGCCGAAACAAACTGAGATCTTCGCTAATAGCTATTCTGTTTACGAGCAACCTATCTACTGTGAGTCTATGAGCGAGAATGAAATTAAAGTTTCAAACTTGGCCAATATCTTTAAAATCGGACACAGGATCCTAATCTTATTTCGCCAAGCGAAATAGTCTCCCCTGTCCGTATAACACCTTCGTCCGCTTATCGCGTGACGTAACAGCCATCAGTGGCCGAGGGCTTGCATGAGTTGCAAATCTCAGACCACCGTCTGCAGTGCGGAGTGGATTTTCACGCTAAGCCGGGTTTTTTCCTGACGAAAAACCTCATGCGTTTACTGAAATGCAGACTCTCTGTCTACTTTCCATGTCCCTCGGGTGAATTTTCACGCCCCAGGCCAGAGACCCTCAGACGAATGTCTAGCGAATGCTGTAAATTCACGCCTATCGTCCGACCAGCGCGACTGACATGTACGCAATACCACCCAGGTGCGATTCTCAGTTTTAGAGAAAAGAAAACAGGTAAAGTTTGCGAATTATATGAAAATAATATTCGCAAAACGAATGGATGAAAAATGTACAGGAAAAAGGAAATACAGAGATAATAAAAGAGATAATTCGGGTGAAAGAATAGGAAGAAGATGTAGGAAATTAAATGAATATAAACCCTACGTGACAATGACAATCCCCAACCTGCTTCCCATTCACAGTATTTAAATAGAGTAAAAACAACATCAAAGTGAACATTTGTAATAATGTACTATGGACATATTGTCTGTTGCATGTAAATATCTTTATATATATTTGTAAATATATCTATCCATTTAAATTGATTCTCATTGAACTGTAGTCCTGACCAAAACAACTTTAGGCTCAGGGCCAATAAATTTTAACAAAAATTATTTTAAATATAAAATTTAACAGCTGGAGTTGTTTGAGTTTATCATAGTACTTAGTATATGTTTGTATATGTTTTTGTATAGAGATTCTTTTACAACACTCTTACAATACCCTAGACACTTTATATAGCTTTCAGTCACGCTAGTCAAAAAGAATATAACTTCGAGTCTGATCGTAAGGTGGTAACAAAAAAGGTACTCTGTAATACAGTTGTTCATTGTTTACCTCAGAGACCTTCACAGTTGATCTCACTCAAGTACAACTATACGCACACCATTCTTCTTAACACCAAAACCGACCACACAGCTGTACATTAATTTCGTTAATTTTGAAAAAAGGCTTTTGACAGTATACACAGGGACAGTTTATGGAAAACACTGAGGGCTTATGGAATTCCAAGCTGCATAGTGTCAATCATAAAAAGCCTCTATGCCAACTGTAGTGTAGCGTTGGGCATAGCAACCTAACCTTTGAGGTGAAGACAGGAGTACGACAGGCATGCCCCTTATCAACCACTCTATATTTAACAGTCATAGATTGGGTGATGCGCCAGACAACAGAGGGCAGTCCAAGAGGAATAAGATGGACTACTTTTTCTACATTGGAAGATCTGGAATATGCAGATGACATTGCACTAATAGCACATTCGCATCAACATATCCAGGAAAAAACGGATAGACTTAATAAGTATAACCAGCAGGTGGGCTTGAATATCAATCTAAAGAAGTCAGAGGTCGTGACGCTTAATGTGAGCAACCCTGAGCCCATATCAGTAAGAAATCAGCAACTGGAACAGACTGACACCTTCACATACTTAGGATGCTTAGTAACACCAGACGGCGGAGCAAGCAAAGACATCAACAACAGAATGAACAAAGCAAGAACAGCCTTTTTGTAGTCTAAACAACATCTGGAAGGCCTCTGGTGACTGTGTGATCTGCTGGTACATTAATCATACACATAGACTACAACACGTGTCAGTACAGAACGTATACTTTTCTCACACATTTAATACTATAATCGAGCAACACACACTGACACCGATTTGTTCAAGGATGTTGACCTTTCACTCCAGTCCCAACAGATCTTGCTACCTAACAGCACGTAACTGAATGTGATAATCTGCTTGTATGAGACCATGTAACCATAATGAACGGTGTCTTTTATAATGTTGACCACAACTTAATTATTTAAGTCGAGAATCGGCTTCTTCATGTTAGAACAGCACAACGTCTATGAAGCTTACTTACTTACTTAGTCGTTCCCCTTCTACCGTGAGGTGTTGAGATCTATGAAGCAATAAAGTTAATATCTGACGGTTTAACCCCTCTTGGTATATTGGAGGCACAAATTACCAAAAAACACGTAAGTAAATTCCTTGTACATCCAAACAGAGACTTTCTTATGTTTGTTCTTATCTGCAACTGCTGTGTTTCTTGCCGAATAATATGTGCTGTGGTCTAGTTCCATGATCTGGGATGTTTTGTAATAAAGCATGCTCAAGAGATTTATGCAATTAGGGACTGTTTATTTTCGGCAATTATAGGGGCAACTACATTGTCATTAAAAGGATACAGAGCTCATAAGTATTTGCTCTTCACAAGTGTTATTATGTAAAAATCTTTAAACTGTTTAACAACAACTACAATTACAAAATCAAGACGTTACACAAAAAGTCAGTCTGTCTAAATAATTTTAATTAAGTTCTTTAAGTCTTATGAAAGTTTGTAATATAATTAGGCATGATTGAATCCGGTTAAAATAAAAAAAATACTTACTTTAAATCTTTTACATGTTTATTAATTGAATTGTTTCCCTTGAGTAGAAAAAAAACGTTATCTTCCCTAACATAATTATTGTAAAATGTTCATAAATCATACTACACGTGTCCAACTTTCAACAACAACTCTACATATCTGAGTGTTATTCAAACTGATGTTCCCTCCCTGTACAAGCAAGTCTCCGTGTCCAACTTTCGACAACAACTCTACATAACTGAGTGTTATTCAAACTGATATTCCCTCCCTGTACAGACAAGTCTCCGTCTCTAACTTTCAATAACAACTCTACATAGCTGAATGTTATTCAAACTGATATTTCCTCCCTGTACAGGCAAGTCTCTGTGTCCAACTTTCAACAACAACTCTATATAGCTGAGTGTTATTCAAACTGATATTTCCTCCCTGTACAGGCAAGTCTCCGTATCCAACTTTCAATAACAAATCTACAAAGAGAGACATATCGATGTTCCCGACAATTTGAGCAGGCATATTCTTAGAGAAGGATAGGTTTTTAACGTCAGGCGAAACGAAAGATCTTTTTAATCACTCATTCGGCTGCGCTTGTATCTCTTAGGATAACGGGTAACAACGACTATTGGGCGTATGTCGTTTCTTGCAGATATAGTCGGTCAAAAGCAGAAGAACCCTAATCATTTGTTTGCAGAAGACTTGTAAGGTTTTTTTAAGTACTATAATTTTTTTATGGTCAGCTAAAGCAGCATTGTATATTTCATTGATGTAAGGCAAGTGTTCTACGGACTGTTTATGGCTAATACGGAGTAAAATATCTTCTGACATGCTGTCACTGTATGACAGCCACAGAGGTCGTGGATCAGATACTGTACGTGACAAAATACCAACGTAATGGCTAACAAATACCTAAGCGGCGAAGGTGAACTGAGCAAAGCAGCCGCCTGCAGTGTATTGTTCCAATGAACATCATACTTTATATGATACCTGAAATGTAGGATGTCGGACACACTGAACCTCTTTTACAGTTTTCTAAACATGTATGACCTTCAACAACGTGGAGTAAGAACCATAACTAATAACATTCAACGTTATTGGGGTGGACGGTATAGTCACGCCCCAAAACATTTTTTTAAATATCTGGGTGGCCTTCAACTGGTACTCCATACTTTCGCCGCTGAAATTTATTTCCATTCCATGCACAGAATGCCGGAACTTCATAATGCGACAAAGCACTTGCAAAAAAAAAAAAATCATCTCAGCACAATTTAAAAAAACAAAACATCAAAATAGTATCTCGTGGATTATTAACAACATCCGCGGCATTGTTAGGGTTGAAATACACACGTTGCCATTTTCAAGATGGACAGCTAAATTCATATCTGTTGGCGATCTTTCGTGTATGCTAAACGAAAGAATTCTGCAAATCGGCTATGAAGTATTTATATAGCGTCCGGATTGAAATTGTTGTATCTACAAAAAATGTCAAATACAGGATGAACTAAAATTAACAATTAATAAAAAAATTGCTGAGGCTCAAGCTCGGAACCGGATATTTCATGATAGAGGAACCCACATGAGAAGAGTGTCCAGATATAAACACAATTAGACACTTTCTGGTGGACTGCAAACAATATGACCAGCAGAGGCAAGAACATTTAGACATAATGTAGTAACCACGAGGTAAAAATGAGTGTACAAAATGTCATAAGCACTACGACCCCATCAGAAATACAAAAGTTAATAACACACTATATTACAAAAACAAAAGCTAACATAACAAATAAATAAATAAGGATGCGAGCCAGTCTACAGTGGTGGAAGATACCCCCAGATTTAATATGGATTGACTAAAAAACCCTCCAATGAACATTAAATACATCTCAGTTTAGACAATATCATTTTGTGGATAATAAAACCATACTGAAGTATAACTAAAAAAGGAAAAATAACTGCTAGAGATAATATTGTATAAAGATAAAATAAATACAAACAAAAATACATTCAAAATGAGTAAATCAACTTTAAATTTGTATATTTACAAGTAACAATTTTAATAATCAATTATAGTTAACAGTTTAAAAAATGAATAATTCTTTAACAAACAATAATCATCATCGAGTGATGCTATGGAGGATTGATTAAGAGTTCAGATTAAGAGTTCACTTGGCAGCTTTTATGTGTACTTAGGCTGCCAGTGAGGTTCTGTTCCAGCTGATCTTTGGTTCTTTGAAGAAAGATGACTGGATCGCACTCGTCACTGGTCAATTCAGAAAGGCGTAGCACGTTCCAAGAAGTGTCAGGGAGTAACTGTTACGGACTTTTATAAATATATCGTAATAATTTCTGGATTTCTTGTGGCTTCGATTCTGCATATTAAATGCTGCCGTAACATTTGGGTTCGTTAAAGTTTTCATAGATTTTGTATGAACGAATGTTTCTATTTCTCTTCTTTTGTGGTCAATTCGTTTGTGACGTTTTGTGTCATTCTATATTCGTATTGATGTAATGAAGATTAGTTCGTTCAATAGGTTAAATGATAACACTTGATTGTCGAACTAACAGAACTATGAAAACGTCTTGTAGTGAATCTGAACAATTTTGGCAATTAACATAAAGTCTTCTGAGGACGACATTTTCCATTTTAAATATCCGAACACAAATCACATTATGGAAAACATGAACGAAGTACGGGGTTCCCATTTCAAAAATAAGGAATGACATCACAGTCTCATGCATTCTCAACTATTTGACCCTGAGCGGTCATATCAACCGTCGACCTTCGTCTAATTTTCTGTGTTCATATATTTCAGTTGAATACTATTCTATTCAAACTGTCTTGAAATTATCACGTCACATATTATGCCTAATCGTTGGCTTTTTATTTCTATTAAGACGTCTTGTCTATTTCATAAAATCACAGGCTAAATCAATTATTCTCAGTTTGGCTGTCCACGCCACAATTTAACATTATCGCTTTCAATAACGCGTTTATAATACACCGCGTTCCATCTGGAATATCGCGTGTAGATCTGCATTTTAGTATCAACGCCTTCACATATTCTCGGGACTCAAAAGTCTTTATTTATTTCTTATCCCATTAACTAGGAAGCTTGTACACTGACGGTTGAATATATGAGTTAAGACTCAAAATGTATTAGTAGACTTTGCCACACATTATCTAAACACTGCTATTAGCCCCAAGGCGACATCAATACTCTCGTTACTAGGCTTAACGCTTCATCCAACGTTTTACGCGTACCCGTTGAATTCTAGTTAGTTAAGGTGTTGCATGGTGCGACCATCCAAATCAAGTTAAAACCAAAATGCTCGTAAACCATGCAACAATCCTCAACATCTATCCCCCCCCGCTTCCCCTTCGATTCCAAACGTGACACTAGTGGCACGTGTGAGGTAGGTGGAGAAGACATAGGATATAGAGACTTAACTGAGTACCTAGAGTAAATGTGCAAGTATGGCAACCTATTAATAAATTCGTTAAACTAATAATAGCACGAATAATAACGCTTTTCACTCCGTAAAATGTTCAAATATCATGTACAGTTTCGTGCCGACCCATTGACAGCTTGTAAAACCGGAGTAGCGTGGAATATCTTACAAGTATCTTCGCTGTGGATAAATATCAGTAAATTCGTTAAACTAATAATAGCACGAATAATAACACTTTTCACTCCATAAAATGTTCAAATATCATGTACAGTTTCGTGCCGACCCATTGACAACTTGTAAAACCGGAGTAGCGTGGAGTATCTTACAAGTATCTTCGCTGTGGATAATAATCACCAGCCGGAAGATTGAGTCATCGTTAGCCACCAGATAGAGGCGCATCCCTTGGGAGCCCTCAGCTATATTCGTTGTAATATTTGCCAGCAGTAGCCTCTAGCGCCATGTTAATCGGTTTTATTATTAGTTCTAGGATATTCACACTAGTGTTGTCTCCTTCACCCGTGCCTTGGAACGTGGGTGCGCGCTTGAGATTATTTAAATTACTGGTTCCACGGGAGCTTATTTCCATATCAAGACTCACAGGAACTGTGTTAAATTTTCTGGTTGCGGATTACTTAAATACCAGGATTATTGTGCTCAAGACTGGAGAGGCCAATTTCATCACAGAAAACTGGGGGCCCCCTGTTTGCTAGATAACCTGATTTGTGAGAAGGTCTCTAGGTGTTGTGTGAGTGTGAGACATAGGCAGTGACTAGTTTGATTGCTAGAGGAGGTGTGTTAGTTTATTGTTCTGTGATTGGTGATTTCTAGCCTTCAGAGTTAATGAAGGCCTTGTTTGTTTCTCTTTGATGTTTTTTTAACTTCAATAAACTATACATATTACTTGTGGTCAGAAACTCCTCTATTCTAGCTGTCACTTGATGTTGTGCCGTATGTCCTTACTGTAGTAGATTAGTCTATTTGAACATTGGAGGACGGGTGAGAGATTGACATCATTAAAGTCAGTCGGAGTATGATGGAGAAGTAGCCTCACTACTCTCCGGAAGTCATATCTCTCTCCATAATTTAATTATCGACTCTATTCTCTCCATATCTCATTACATCATTCATAGTCTGTCTACACTCAGACATTCTCAGTTTATCCATAATTCACGATACCCACGATACTACGAAGGACATGATGCGGCCACCAGACTTGACCAGTGACGAAAGTGAAAAATTCCATAACCTGCAAAGAACAAGCATCGGATGGAGCAGAAACCAACCAACATATTACTGGCAGCCAATTACCCATTCAAAGCTGCCAAATGAACTCTTTCATAAAGAACTATTCAAATCAGACCATCTTTGAATTCACCCCATCTCTTATTTATTTTACACCTGTTAACGATAAATGATTATTAAATTTGTTATCTGTAAAAATGCAGATGTAAAGTTGATTTTGTCATTTTAGCTGCACCCGTATGACTCGGCCATTTTAAATATTTATAACAGAGCTATTTAAGTAATAGTTAGCTGAGATAAATCAGTTGGGGGCTCATCAGAACGAACTGGATCCTAACTCATAGAAGGTCAGGAAAGATAAAAGTTTACAAGGCCTGGATCCTATTAGCCGTAGTACTTGGTTTTTTTTTAAATTCATATGGGGCTCTCTAGAATTGAAGCACTATTTTTCAATTGACATCTCTGCCTAGAGTAATCTTGAACGAAAGGTGGACACATGTGAAGACCCTCAGTAGAAACTCTTAATTGTTGCCACTGTTAGACCATCAATGCAGAGCAAGGGGAGTAAATCTCGTGACACACAGCTGTGGATATTATGAAAAATAACGAAATACTCGCGGGAGGGAAGCGAGATATGGTTTCTGAGAAGAACAGTAACAATTCATTGACAGGCTATGTGGCAGGGCAATAACTTGTGCGCAGGTCACTGCGCCAATTAGTATGTTATGTGGCAGATCAGGTTATGGCATCAATGAGTTATATTGATTGTTATATTCAATTAGAGTTAATCCTTTATATATTATTGTGGTTCAAGTGCTAACTGGCCTTCCGCCAGAGATGGTAAAACTTGACCTTTACTAATTTTTCTTCTTCTTTCCAGGTTTGTTCTTCCCTTTAAGTTTGGTGATAAGCAAAACAGTTTCAGCACAACAACGTATATCCAAAAGAAATTACTGTAAATTTCCACAAACATCAATTCAGTAGAAAATTATATTAAAGTTTATTGATGTCATTAGACAAACACTGTAAATTTCACAAAAATGATGGTTGTTTATCCAAAATGAAAAATATATAATCCAACTGAATAATATACACACTTGTCTACTCAAAAAAAAAAAAAAAAAACTTGTCTTGATATCCTCAAAGACGAAGTTCACCTAACGCTATATAAAAAAAAATCCTCTAGTCTAAAATCATGGAATCCTTGGAATTATAAATCCTGAAATCATCCTTATCGCCCACATCTCTCCTTTTTATACTGTTACTGTCTTTTTTCCCGCCTTTTTCCACACGTCCCATTATTTTTCCACACGTTACAATTTCTGCACACGTCTCTCTGTTTTCGATATTTTGCACACGACTTTCTGTTATTTCGACTTTTTTCACATATGTGATCTTTTCCAACTTAACAATTGGATTTAAAAAAAAAACCAGATCAAACAAACATTCATTTCCCACTTTTCGCGCATAAAACCCATTCATTATTATTATCTGGGACTGACCTACGTTTGCCTTCTCAGAGCAGTGACTGCCAACTGAACTTTTATTACACATAAGGGAGGGAAATCCGAGGCCTGTAAACAGTAAATTAATATGAAACAAATATAAAGATATGTTATCAGGCACTCGCAGGAAATAAAGAAGTAGAACACCAGACAACAGAAAAACAACTGACATGAGTGGCTTACCCAGGATTTGAACACTGGACATTCCGTGCGACAACCCCGCCTAGCCATGCAAGCGAATCACACTATCCGCCCTGCCATCTACGCATCATCAAAAAATGATGTTTCAAATGCAGGTCAACAGTGCGAACAACAATACACGACACCAGAAGTCCGCCATGGGCAGTTCAGCCTATTAATGACGCAATCACTTCTGTTGTATTTCTATCAAGCAGTATAGGCCGAATCCAACAAGACAAGGACCTTAATACTGTGTCCAGTAAATGATAGTAGACTAGAACAGTGAGAACAGGATAGTGGGTAGGTTTGGTATTGTATAAATATTTATTACACATAAGGGAGGGAAACCCGAGCCTGTAAACAGTAAATTAATATGAAACAAATATAAAGGTATGTTATCAGGCACTCGCAGGAAATAAAGAAGTAGAACACCAGACAACAGAAAAACAACAGACATGAGTGGCTTACCCAGGATTTGAACACTGGACTTTCCGTGTGACAACCCCGCCTAGCCATGCAAGCGAATCACACTATCCGCCCTGCCATCTACGCATCATCAAAAATGACGTTTCAATGGCAGGTCAACAGTGCGAACCACAATACATGACACCAGAAGTCCACCATGGGCAATGGCAGGGCGGATAGTGTGATTCGCTTGCATGGCTAGGCGGGGTAGTCGCACGGAAGGTCCAGTGTTCAAATCCTGGGTAAGCCACTCATGTCTGTTGTTTTTCTGTTGTCTGGTGTTCTACTTCTTTATTTCCTGCGAGTGCCTGATGTCACGAAGTGTATTCGCCTTCTTTTCTCTCTGTCAATCTTTTCGCATACCAAAACATTCCTTCTCTCTAAATTCTCTAGAATCTACCACGCGTAAATACACATCAGGAGATCTCCCATTTGCTGCGGGAAATAAATTCCTTTGTTCTACGTTTGACTGGCAAAACCATTGTGACCTTTTACCGCTGTGAACTTTTACACCGCGCCCTGAATAATTGCAGTTCAGCCAATGGATAGGGAGCGCGGATTATTGTCTTTTGACCTTTGACCTCAGCAACCAAACTGAAACCTGGAGAAATTAGGCGCGATTTTCAAGGCATAGTCTGGTAAGCCCATTCTCTCGCTAGGCAGCGACCGGCCTGGACAAGATAGTCTGGTTAAGAAATACCGGTCATTTTAAACAGCAGTGGTTGTGAGCGCAGCGAGTAAGTGATCTATATTGTTATATGAATAACATGAATTAATCATATGTTTATCTACAACATATCATGTCAGTATCTTTTGTTTTTCACTGTGACAGAAATTAATATCCTTGATTTTGTACAGGAGACAACAACATTATGTATACTGAAAGTTTCATCTATGAACTACCCTTGTCCTGTTTTATACTGAATGAGTTCTACTAATTTAATGTATGATTTCAGCCATGATTATCCTTGTCATATTTTAATCCAGAACTGATTTCTGCAAATATCCTTATTATATTTTAATGTATTGATGTGCATGTATCCTGTGTTATGATGGTATTATCAAGGTATATGAATGCCTATCACATAAACACAGAAGAATGTAATTATGGGCAACAGCACTGTAGCCAATGGATAACACTTGCACTGTAGTTACAGATGAATAGAAAACAATTTGGTTCTCAAACCATAAAGTGACCCCAAATTGATTTTATTGCTTGTGGGCACACGGTGACTGGTTCTCAAACATTTGTACCACTGCCCCAAACTTCACAGTTGGTGAAGCTAACAGCCCATATGTTGAAAATCACTGCTGGAGCTCAAATTGTTTGTCAATCCAGTCCTATCAGGTTGTCATACCAGAAGACTAAACCATAAGCAGTGTTCTCAAGGGCAGACATACTCCATCCCAGTTGGTGATGAGCCCTGTGTCAAGACGGAGAAGAAGCAACTTGCCATCCTCTGAAACCCTAAAAAGAACTTGCGGGACCTGGAGTGCTGGGACATATTGAACCCCTGGCAACAAGACTACATCAGCATTTGAGATGAGTATCTGAACATGCCAGCAGAACCACTAAAGAATATTCCCTTTGTCCAGTGATGACAAATTAATTCTGACATGGTTCAGAACCATTCATAGATTAGGGAACATATCATATAGTTGTACAATTGAATATATTGTGAGATTCTATTTTCATTTTTGTAAACTTTACATAACCGAGTCTGTTGTTATTTTCTTTGTAATATTTAATTGGGTTGTATAGTTTTAGTAACATAAATCTACACCCTGGGGGCAGAGCCAAAATTAATAAACACTATTGGGTCAGGATATTTTTAATGTGGCTGGGCACCAAATCTCTTATCCATCTATATGTACTATACATAGACCTTTGTAGGATATCGGATAAAGATTTTATCGCCTAGAGAATATCCTGTTTAGTTCCACCAGAATTCTCTTAGAAAGTTTTTTTGAGTGGACTAATTCCCGAGGAGAGACTGTGCATTCAACTTGCAGTCTGGAAGAGTTTCCTCTAGAGATTATCTTTTATTCTTCCATCAAGTCTGTCATACTTACACCTTCTCCCCTCAAAACAAAAACCATTTCGCTACACTGGGGGCTCGTCCGGGATTTACTTTGTTCATATTTAGACACTTGTCTGAGATATGAAAACTCTTATCTTTCCTAGACCACTACTGCTGTAGGTACTTGTCACTAATTGGTGTCCAAGGCTAGGATTAGATTAAAGAGGGGACATATAAATTACCCTAGACTAAATTACACATAAATGTTTACAAGAAAAACAGATTTTAAGTTATGTTATGAAAACTATTCTTGGTGGTACTGCTGGTTATTAGTTACATGTTGTTAACTAATATTTATGTTATATTTTATGTATGCTGGTTTTAAATAACAGAGGTTGTTAAAATACTTTAGTTTAGTTACGGCTATAGAAAGTATTAAGCCTGTATTTATTTGATAGTGAGTTAGAGATCTCATACTCGCTCAGCAAAACCACTGCTGTTAAAATGGATGAGATAAAAGGACTGAAGAAATGGACAGCGCAATCATATAAGATTGGAAAATTATCTGGCTTCTCGGGAAGTTTGCTGGAAAATTATGTCTCGAAACAGGTAGAATGTTTCATGAACATAATGGGGCAACAGAACGAATGGAGAGCAAAATGCAAGGAAGAGAATGTGGAACATGAGAGACAAAGACAAGAAAAATCCCTCCAGTGTAAGGAAGAACTGCAAGAAATGGAAACTCAGTTTCAACCTACAAAAATGGAATCCAGGGATAAACTTGAATCTAGGAATACTCATCATGCCACTCCTTTGCCAATTCCATCACCACCCTCAGCGGTAAATATAACTGCACCACATGAAGCCAAGTCTATGTCTAAGAATTCAGGCTCAGACAGAGCAGAGGCTAGGATATCTAAACAGAGACCTCTAGACTGTCCTGAAAACAAGATTAAGCACAGCTGTGCAAATAATCTGAAGAGACCTTCCTCATCCTCAGCAAAAACTCACAACTGGCATACTGAAAACAACCGCACCAAAAACCTGGTAAATAGGATTGCTCAACCAAATAGGATCACTCAACGGAAAAGGATTACGCAACCCTATGGGAAGGGAAGGGATGTTCTTGAGCATCACCTGTCGGCCACCCTACATCAGTTAGACTGTAGGCGCCGAGACCCAAACCCACAGACTTCATACAAAGCTAAGGTCCCTACCATGGATGGGAACTTGACGAAGGCCCGGAGTGGATACAGGGATTCTCAAAATGTGGAGACTGCCACAGTAAATGGAGAAGAAATCACCTGTTTGTATTATCAAGGTCTTGGGTGTGATGCCCTTGTCTCAGCCTCTGTTATCGACCTTGATCAAGTCACTGAAGAGGATGTTGAGGTAACAGCACCCATGATAAACAACAGAAGGATGATTTTGCCTTTAGCTTATGTAGAAGTTAGGTCGAACTTTGTAAACGGCAAAGTAAAGGCCGCAATATTGGATGAACGAATTTACCCCATACCTCAAGGAGGGAAATATATCATCTTAGGAGACTCAGCACGATCCAGAGATGGCGTGACTGAACAGGCTATGGAGACTCCAATGCCTAACTCATCTTCCAATATTTTCACTGAAAAGTTGGAAGAGTGCAAAGGGATTGACCACCCCAGTGCACTTAATTCTGAACAAGTTTTGATAGTCTCACCCACTAACTGCGTGCAGAAAGTGAAGCCGGGCCAGAGTTTTTTGGTACCTGGTGGGATGAAACATGTTTCAGAAATATCTTCCTTTAACATGAGAGAAGCAGCTGTAGAGGAACAGGACCCTCAAGCACTAAGACTTCACTCAGTTCCGATAACCTCACCCACTCTCTGGGATCAGAAAGTGAAGCGGGTCCAAATTTCCTTGGTACCTGGTGGGATGAATCATGGTTCAGGAATATCTTCCGCTAACACGGGAGAAACGGCTAAAGAGGAACATGAACCTCAAGTACTTAGTCTTCAGTCAGTTCCAATAACCTCACCCACTCTCTGGGATCAGAAAGTGAAGAAGGTCCAAATTTCCTTGGTACCTGGTGGGCAGAAACAACTGGTAGACTTATCTTTCTCTGTCACTGGAGAAACAGCGAAAGAAGATCATACACGCTCTCATACCTGGGGAGATAGGTATGTGTCCTTAGGCAGGTCCAGTAATATGACTAAAATAAGGTTGTGTATGAGGTTGGCAACCTCATCACGCAAAACTATTTGCTATAGATCCTGTTGTAAGCAGAGTGTAGGCTTTAGAGCAAGCTCTTTGCCAGGAGGCAAGCTTCAATGGAGGATCCATAAGGGAGAAAAGAAGAGGGGGATATTTTTGCGAGCAGGCTTGCTCAACCCACCTCAACTACTTATTGAAGAGGAAACGGATAGAGATGTGTGGATTACAGGCATACCGTTCGACAGAGGAAAAATGGGATTGAATTAACAAGAGATATGAGACAGGAAGGTATTGGCAGACAGAAGAGAATAGTCGGCTCAACTTAAGTTAGCCGTAGCCATAACTTTTAAAAGGGGGCCTATGTCACGAAGTGTATTCGCCTTCTTTTCTCTCTGTCAATCTTTTCGCATACCAAAACATTCCTTCTCTCTAAATTCTCTAGAATCTACCACGCGTAAATACACATCAGGAGATCTCCCATTTGCTGCGGGAAATAAATTCCTTTGTTCTACGTTTGACTGGCAAAACCAGTGTGACCTTTTACCGCTGTGAACTTTTACACCGCGCCCTGAATAATTGCAGTTCAGCCAATGGATAGGGAGCGCTGATTATTGTCTTTTGACCTTTGACCTCAGCAACAAACTGAAACCTGGAGAAATTAGGCGCGATTTTCAAGGCATAGTCTGGTAAGCCCATTCTCTCGCTAGGCAGCGACCGGCCTGGACAAGATAGTCTGGTTAAGAAATACCGGTCATTTTAAACAGCAGTGGTTGTGAGCGCAGCGAGTAAGTGATCTATATTGTTATATGAATAACATGAATTAATCATATGTTTATCTACAACATATCATGTCAGTATCTTTATTTTTCACTGTGACAGAAATTAATATCCTTGATTTTGTACAGGAGACAACAACATTATGTATACTGAAAGTTTCATCTATGAACTACCCTTGTCCTGTTTTATACTGAATGAGTTCTACTAATTTAATGTATGATTTCAGCCATGATTATCCTTGTCATATTTTAATCCAGAACTGATTTCTGCAAATATCCTTATTATATTTTAATGTATTGATGTGCATGTATCCTGTGTTATGATGGTATTATCAAGGTATATGAATGCCTATCACATAAACACAGAAGTATGTAATGAATGGATAACAGCACTGTAGCCAATTTTATAAATGAATATGTTGACTGACTTGTAATTCAGTGGTTCTCAAACCTTGGCAGCAATGACACCCCCCACCATGTTACAGATGAATAGAAAACTATTACCCAGTGGTTCTCAAACCATTGTTGACAGTGACCCCAAATTGATTTTATTGCTCTGTGGGCACACGGTAGACCAGTGGTTCTCAAACATTTGATGACCACTGCCCCAAACTTCACAGTTGGTGAAGCTAACAGCCCATATGCTGGAAATCACTGCAGTAAACAAGCTGGAAGCCAGATATAGGTTTAGATCCACCTGTTTGCTTATAACATCAGTTATGCTATAGTACTTTATAGATAATAAATAGTACTTTGTTATTGATGTTAGCTATGAATGTTTGTTAGATTTCTGATGGACGATTAGCGTCCAGCAGATATGGGAAATGACTTCTCTGGCAAGATTACTAATGGAGCTCAAATTGTTTGTCAATCCAGTCCTATCAGGTTGTCATACCAGAAGACTAAACCATAAGCAGTGTTCTCAAGGGCAGACATACTCCATCCCAGTTGGTGATGAGCCCTGTGTCAAGACGGAGAAGAAGCAACTTGCCATCCTCTGAAACCCTAAAAAGAACTTGCGGGACCTGGAGTGCTGGGACATATTGAACCCCTGGCAACAAGACTACATCAGCATTTGAGATGAGTATCTGAACATGCCAGCAGAACCACTAAAGAATATTCCCTTTGTCCAGTGATGACAAATTAATTCTGACATGGTTCAGAACCATTCATAGATTAGGGAACATATCATATAGTTGTACAATTGAATATATTGTGAGATTCTATTTTCATTTTTGTAAACTTTACATAACCGAGTCTGTTGTTATTTTCTTTGTAATATTTAATTGGGTTGTATAGTTTTAGTAACATAAATCTACACCCTGGGGGCAGAGCCAAAATTAATAAACACTATTGGGTCAGGATATTTTTAATGTGGCTGGGCACCAAATCTCTTATCCATCTATATGTACTATTGTCGTGTGGTGAGTCACTGGGGCAACTACGACAGTAGTTTTTGCCAGGAATAGTCTATGAGATATAAGGTCTCTAGAAATTGGCTCGTTAAGAAAGAAAAAAAGACCTATTCGAGATAGGGACAAGAAGACAGGAATGCGAATGCTTTCCACTAGACAGTGTTTTCTAATAAATTATGGAAAGAGTTCTGTTTCCCCACGACCTTAGCTTCTGCCCTTAGATCCCGTAAAGAAAAAGCCCCCAACCTCATCTGAGCAGAGAAAGGTTCCTATAGGTGAATATGTAACACCGACAGCACGAGTGATACATTAACAAACTCTTGATAATGATCAACTGATCGTTGGGTTTATTAATGAAATATCCACACATATAGGGTTAGTAATGGTTAGAACGTGATGATGGTGAAAGACGATTCACACAAAACACACAGATGAGATAATAAAATTACAGTTAATTTAGTAATAGTTAATTAAGGATGAACTGGTGTAGAGTGAAATGATGATGTGATATGATACGTATTACCAAAATGGTGAGTACTCTACACAGTCCATGTGTCTCTAAATGCTTCTCCTAGATATGAGGATTCACATGTATGCATAAAATGTCCCAAGTTGTTATACGTTATGTCGAATGGGGTATCTCTAAGTCGAGGACGTTCTGATGAATACTGTTGTCGTACGGTGAACGCTGACGAGATATTTATGTATATTCCTTCACTGTTTGAGTATATCTCTGTAGTGTGGATCAACAGTTAATAGTTGTCATATGAACAAAAGGTCTGTGGTCTAATCTCCCGACGGTACTGGTCAGACTGGATATCTTCACGAAATGTTAGTGATATGTAGACTCATAATCTTGCGTATGTAGTCGTGATTCATATACTTTCGAGTCTGCTTCATAAAATGCGCTTAAGAGTGTGTTGCACGTGGTATAAATATGCGATTCCTCTTTTGAGCTCTTTTGCTTGACTTCAGATAATAATGATCTTTCGAGTGATTAGAGTTTATGATGACTCTGTATTGAACTTGTGATAACGATGTATTGAACTTGTGATAACTCTGTATTGAACTTGTGAGCAAGCAGTATATGGTGACGAAAAATGCTGCGTCCACCTTATGACTTGTGGGTGAGACAATATTCCTTTTAAATTGAGGAATGAAAGATGTCCTATGGCGAATTCTGCTAGCCAAATGTCCGTTTTTTGATAACTTATTTCTGGTTAGACGTCAGACACGTTGCGTGTAGACTCAGACTTCTGATGAACTGAAGACACACAAAAGTCTTCGTAAGTTTTTCACATTTAACATCACTGGTTGACTTTCATTTAAACTACTGCTCATTATTCATCTCCCTCTCTCTGAGTTCCATTCTAATGATGTTAAATATCTTGTGCATGAGAGTGTGTGCATATGGGAGACTGTGATGATGATAAAGGTGAAATATGAACTATTAATTACCTTCTATCATCCTATCATCTTCTATGAAAATCTTCTGATTTTATTAATCAGTTATGCCAAGAATTATTTGAAACTTTATCTTCCGCACATTTTAGCTGTGAGGTTAAAATAAACAAAATTAAGAAAATGTATTAATAAGTATAAGATCTACTAACCTTCTTTTCCCTTCGCAAAATCCTTTAAGAACACAATTAATCACGGAACTGAATTATCATCCACTCTGAATAAACACGTGTATTAGGCTATGCGTTTTTGGGTTTGATCTCTTCCTCACAAGGTAAAAACCTGGACTGCCTCACTCTAGTAGATTATGCGGTATTATATATTTCTGGAAGTCACCCTGCCCAAGCTGGGCGTCCAATGTGGTCAACCCACGCTTGTCTGAACCGCGGCCACGTTTTCCCCTGGCCAATCTGGGCGTCCAATGTGGTGTCACAGAAATTACAGTTTGATTAGGATGACCATATGTGTTTTTACCAGATTTATCACGATACAATGTAAGCTTCAAATGATAATGTCAGGCATGTGGATTCAATCAAAGGACTTTATTTCCCCCGATGAAAGAACAAATGTGGTTCTCTAGATACCGGTCGCGAGTAATCACAACAATGAAATAGCAAATGTGGATCGCAAATATGAGATGAGAGAGCAAATGTCGGAGAAAATACAGTATGAACAATGTAGGAAAAGATGGAGCAATAAGGCCTTTGCGCTCGTTTATCACAATAGCCCCTCCTCAAGTGTGATGTCAATCGTACTCAGGAGAGCTTAGACTTCTTGCTCGGGATTCTTTAATCCTTTTCCTCATCTTCGTTTTTCTCTCCGGTTTCCACCCTTTCTTCTACTTGTCCGTGCTCTTCGTCCTGCCTCATTGGATGACGGCTTAAAAAATCCGCTCCTACGTTATGTTTTCCTTGGATATAGTCCACTTGGAACGTGTAAGGTTGTAGAACAAGCGACCATCTCATCAGTCTAGCATTCAAATTCTTTGAATTGGCGAGGAAGGTCAGAGGTTGGTGATCACTCTGGATTGTAAATTTCCTTCCGTACAGGTATGCTTGAAATTTTTGTATTCCCCAGACGAGGGACAAACATTCCTTTTCGATTGTGGAATAGTTTTGTTCTGCTCGGTTTAACTTCCGACTCGCATATGCGACCGGAAATAGATTTGGGGGGCTTCTGTCATCTGGCTGTAGTAATGTAGCCCCGATTCCAATGTTACTGGCATCTGTGCGCAAGATGAATTTTCTAGTTAAATCCGGAAGCCATAAAATAGGTTTTGTGGTGAGTTTCTCTTTTAAGAGTGCATATGCATTCTCACATTCTGCTGACAATGTCACTTTATCTGGGTTTCCTTTCTTGGTTAGCGACGTAAGCAGCGCACAGAGCTATTAAAATCCTTTATATATCTCTGGTAGAATCCACAGAGAGATACAAATGACCGGACATCCCTTTTAGTGGATGGTCTCGGTGCATTTCTCAGCTTCTCAACGTTTCGAGTCTCGGGAAACATGGTCCCATGGGATATAGTATGTCCTAGGAATTCTAGCTGTTCACACCCAATTTGACATTTGGTTGGGCGGGCGGTTAGTCCCGCTTCTCTGAGTCTGTTAAACAGCAAGGATAGCGCTGATATATGTTCTTCAAACGATTCAGTAGCTACTAGGATATCATCCATAAAATTGCTGATGGCGGGATGATTCAAAGGATCCAATAACTTTCGCATCACCCTTGTGAAGACACTAGGAGCATTGTTCAGTCCAAATGGCATCACATTAAATTCGAAGTGTCCATCTGGAGTACTGAAGGCTAACAGATTCCTCACCTCAGCTTTTACCGGTATTTGATAGTACCCTTTACTGAGGTCGATCTTTGAAAAATAGCGAGCCCTGCTCAGCTTAGTAAATAGCTGGTTCTGGTCCTGTAACGGTTCTGGCTGGAACTGTGTTAACGCATTCAGCTGTCGGTAGTCGATGCACAGGCGGTGTTCTCCACTGGGTTTGCGTAACAGCACCACTCCCGCACTGTAAGGGGACTCCGACTTCGAAATTATGCCTTCCTTAAGTAAGTAATCAATTTCTTGCTTTAATGCCGTCGCCTTGGCATACGGAATCGGATAGGTTCTCATTCGGACGGGCGTAGGATCCGTGACTTCCATGTCAAACTCCATCAGGTTTGTCCGGCCCGGTTTGTCTGTCAGAGAGTCAGCGTGGTTTTCCATCAATCTCCTCACACTTTCTTGCTGGGCTTCCGTTAGGGTGGAGCTTATTTTCACATCTAAATGTGATTCCTCCTGTTTCACCGGGTACTCTACGGATGATAATGGCTCTTCTTCCATTTGCATAGCAATGGCCATAGTCATGAGGTGCGATGGTTCGGCAGGGGCTCGCTCGTAAAACTTCTTAAGCAGATTTAAGTGATAAATTTTCTGCTTTCCGTTCACGGCGATTTTATAGTTGGTGCGAGAAATCTTTTCCGCCACTTTGTAGGGTCCCCTCCAGCAAATCTGCAATTTATTACTGCTACTTGGCAGAAGAAGTAGCACCTTCTCTCCTACTGCTAGTTCTCGGTCCTTCGCATTGCGATTGTAATATTTGGCATGTTTCCGCCTAGCCTCCCGTACTTTCGCTGTGGCTAATTCCCAGCCAGTCTTCAGGCGTTGTTTCAAGTCTGTGACGTACTGGAAGGCTGATGTGACAGTGTCGTCTGCCTTGCCATCTGTCCATGTTCTTAGTAATGCTTCTAATGGATCTTTAATAGGTCTTCCGAAGAGTAATGTGGCCGGAGGAACTCCAGTTGACGCATGCGGTACTTCCCTATAAGCAAATAATGCGGCAGGAAGATACTGATCCCAAGTTTCTGGCTTCTCCTGTGCCAACTTCCGAAGAATAGAGGTGAGCGTCCCGTTAAACCGCTCTACTTGCCCGTTACTTTGGGGGTGATAGGGCGAAGTATGGATATGCCTAGTCTTGAATATTCTAAGCACCTCCTCTGTCAACTTGCCTCTAAATTGTGACCCGTTGTCTGTGAGAATTTCATGCGGGAAGCCCAATCTAGTAAAGATATTCAGTAAAGCGTCAGCTACATGCACTGAGTCGCATGCTGGCATGGCTATGGCTTCGCCCCACATGGAACAGGTGTCCACTAAGGTAAGGATATGGGAGTTCCTCTTCTTAGTTCTCAGCAGAGGTCCAATTATATCCACGGCCACTCTTTCAAATGGGGTGCCCAAGATTGGCATCTCCCCAAGGGTCGCGGGTGCCGTCCAGTGTTTTGGTGCAACTTTCTGGCACTGAGGACAAGACTTTACGAAACGTTCAATGTCGCCGGTGATCCCTGGCCAATAATAGTGGCAGGCATACCTTTGAGTCGTGGCGCTCATTCCCATGTGTCCACTAAATGGGATAGAGTGGCCCATCTCAAGCACCTGGTTCCTATAGGTTGCAGGAACTACTAATTGGTTGTGTTCCTGTCCTTCATTTCCAGCTCGGCGATACATCAATCCATTTTTCATAAAGAAGTCTCCCTTGGTAGGTGGGTTGTGTGTTCTAGGTAATTTTTTAAAACAGGGCGCCAGTGTGGAATATTCCATTTGGGCCCTCTTCAATTCCTCGGGGAGGATATTGGTAGGAGGTTCCTGCTCTGCGTCTTTTCTTGACTGTCCTCTAGTCTGTACGGCCGCCATGACTAGTGGTTGAGAAGGTTCTCCAAGGAACACATATCTACATCCCAAGATTAAAGAGTAGATTGGTTCTTCCATGATAGCTGCACGAATCTCTCCTGTCACATAACGAGATTCCACTCTGATAAGTGCAATTGGCAGTGTCATGGGTGCAACATCCTTCGTCGGACCTTGGATGTCGACACTCTCTTCTGTTATCTGGTCAGGGGTGACAAGAGATGCCCTGACCACCGCATCAAAAGCAAGTCCTGTGTCATAAAGGCACTCCACAGATTGTCCGTTTACGAGGACTGATTCGATGACAGGAGGATGAGAAACGTTTCCGGTTCTCTGCTCCTTCCGGGGTGACGATTTTGTCTGCAGACAGGCAGCATGTTGGGGAGGAGGTCTGCGCTTGCACTCATTAGTGTTGTGATTGTTCAAGCGACAGTACTTGCACCATTTATCTCCCTGTCTCTGGTGTGGCGCAGCATTTTTCTTGTTTTGCTCTTTGTAGTTATCTTGTTTTGCGTGCTGTTTATGCGAGATGTGTGGTCCTTTGCTTTGTTGGTCTGGTTGGGAGCGAGCAGGTTGCTTTGGCGCCTGATCCGAAAACTTCTTTCTGGCTCCTTGAGACTCCATGAGAGCATTTTGGAATCGCTGTGCCAGTGTAAGAATATTTTCTAACCGGTCAGCGCCGTTTTCAGTGAGAAATCTACGCATTTCCACCGACATAGATTCTTTCAGTTGCTCTATCACAATCAGCTCTTTCAACCCGTCATAGTTCTCGGCAAAGTTTCCCAGTGTACACCACTTCACTAGGTAGTCTTCAATACGGGCTGCGAACTGTGAGAAAGTCTCTCCTGCATCCTTCCTAGAACCTCGAAATTTTTTCCGGTAAGCCTCTGAATGAAGCTCGTACCTCACCAAGAGAGCTTTTTTCAATGCCTGGTAGTCATCTTGCTCTCCGGCCGGAAGTTTATTAAAAACTTCGTAGGCGGCTCCTCTTAGGCCCTGGGAAAGTTTCAAGTTCCACTTCCGTTCTTCAAGTCCAAACCCTGTTGCAAAGCGTTCAAAGCGGTCTAAAAAGGCGTCCATGGTATCATTCCTTTCTGAAAAAGGTTCCAGCGGAAAGTTCATGGCATTGGGTGGCGCAGGTTGCGAAGTAGGCACACCATCTGAGCGGGGTGAGTACCCTCCATCACAGTTGGAAGCCGCTGCACTTTTTGCCAGCTCTATTTGATTGGTCTGTCCCTGGATTTCCAGTTGCTTCATCATAAGTGCATGCTCTGCTGCGGCTTTCTCTTTTCGCTCCGCTGCTTCTGCTGCTTCTTTCCGCTCCGCTGCTTCTGCTGCGGCTTTCTCTTTCCGCTCCGCTGCTTCTGCTGCGGCCTTCTCCATTGTAAGTTTCTGCATTTCCATCTCTCTTTCATGGAGTTTATCAGTTTCCTCGCTTACATATTTCATCAGGTCTTTTCCACTTAACCCGAATTCACGCCCTGCCTCCATCAAACTATTTCTAATTTTCGCAGCATCTGCCATGATATGCAGTACGGGTTTGCGAAGGGAAAAATTGGCAGTGACCTCCAAACAAATTTAATAGACTCGCACAAGTAATTATCTCTTTAAAACCAGCTAGGTTTAAATTAGTAATCAAGTTCAAATAGTTCTTAAAAATCACTCGCTCAGCGTATTCTGAAAAATTAATTAACAGATTATCTCGAAGTTTCTATGAAAAATTTACTAAATATTTATGATAACAGTTTCTCCAGCAGTTACTGAAAAAAAAAAAATTTTCAGTTCCCTACAGTATCCTCTGTTCTCAAAAAGTGTTTACTCTGTCCGTTTGATACTCAATTTAAAAAGTATCACTCGTGCTTTAGAGATATAAATTATCCCCCCTATGAAATAGACAAATTATAGTAAGTGTCAGTCTAGGAGATAATCCCTCGAAATGCCAACAAATTTTGCAATTATCGCAATTGTAAAGCAGGGATGAAAATGTGATTTATCACACTTCTAAGTCCGGGTTCACTAATCCCGGACGAGCCCACAATTGTCGTGTGGTGAGTCACTGGGGCAACTACGACAGTAGTTTTTTGCCAGGAATAGTCTATGAGATATAAGGTCTCTAGAAATTGGCTCGTTAAGAAAGAAAAAAAGACCTATTCGAGATAGGGACAAGAAGACAGGAATGCGAATGCTTTCCACTAGACAGTGTTTTCTAATAAATTATGGAAAGAGTTCTGTTTCCCCACGACCTTAGCTTCTGCCCTTAGATCCCGTAAAGAAAAAGCCCCCAACCTCATCTGAGTAGAGAAAGGTTCCTATAGGTGAATATGTAACACCGACAGCACGAGTGATACATTAACAAACTCTTGATAATGATCAACTGATCGTTGGGTTTATTAATGAAATATCCACACATATAGGGTTAGTAATGGTTAGAACGTGATGATGGTGAAAGACGATTCACACGAAACACACAGATGAGATAATAAAATTACAGTTAATTAAGTAATAGTTAATTAAGGATGAACTGGTGTAGAGTGAAATGATGATGTGATATGATACGTGTTACCAAAATGGTGAGTACTCTACACAGTCCATGTGTCTCTAAATGCTTCTCCTAGATATGAGGATTCACATGTATGCATAAAATGTCCCAAGTTGTTATACGTTATGTCGAATGGGGTATCTCTAAGTCGAGGACGTTCTGATGAATACTGTTGTCGTACGGAGAACGCTGACGAGATATTTATGTATATTCCTTCACTGTTTGAGTATATCTCTGTAGTGTGGATCAACAGTTAATAGTTGTCATATGAACAAAAGGTCTGTGGTCTAATCTCCCGACGGTACTGGTCAGACTGGATATCTTCACGAAATGTTAGTGATATGTAGACTCATAATCTTGCGTATGTAGTCGTGATTCATATACTTTCGAGTCTGCTTCATAAAATGCGCTTAAGAGTGTGTTGCACGTGGTATAAATATGCGATTCCTCTTTTGAGCTCTTTTGCTTGACTTCAGATAATAATGATCTTTCGAGTGATTAGAGTTTATGATGACTCTGTATTGAACTTGTGATAACGATGTATTGAACTTGTGATAACTCTGTATTGAACTTGTGAGCAAGCAGTATATGGTGACGAAAAATGCTGCGTCCACCTTATGACTTGTGGGTGAGACAATATTCCTTTTAAATTGAGGAATGAAAGATGTCCTATGGCGAATTCTGCTAGCCAAATGTCCGTTTTTGATAACTTATTTCTGGTTAGACGTCAGACACGTTGCGTGTAGACTCAGACTTCTGATGAACTGAAGACACACAAAAGTCTTCGTAAGTTTTTTTCACATTTAACATCACTGGTTGACTTTCATTTAAACTACTGCTCATTATTCATCTCCCTCTCTCTGAGTTCCATTCTAATGATGTTAAATATCTTATGCATGAGAGTGTGTGCATATGGGAGACTGTGATGATGATAAAGGTGAAATATGAACTATTAATTACCTTCTATCATCCTATCATCTTCTATGAAAATCTTCTGATTTTATTAATCAGTTATGCCAAGAATTATTTGAAACTTTATCTTCCGCACATTTTAGCTGTGAGGTTAAAATAAACAAAATTAAGAAAATGTATTAATAAGTATAAGATCTACTAACCTTCTTTTCCCTTCGCAAAATCCTTTAAGAACACAATTAATCACGGAACTGAATTATCATCCACTCTGAATAAACACGTGTATTAGGCTATGCGTTTTTGGGTTTGATCTCTTCCTCACAAGGTAAAAACCTGGACTGCCTCACTCTAGTAGATTATGCGGTATTATATATTTCTGGAAGTCACCCTGCCCAAGCTGGGCGTCCAATGTGGTCAACCCACGCTTGTCTGAACCGCGGCCACGTTTTCCCCTGGCCAATCTGGGCGTCCAATGTGGTGTCACAGAAATTACAGTTTGATTAGGATGACCATATGTGTTTTTACCAGATTTATCACGATACAATGTGGGCTTCAAATGATAATGTCAGGCATGTGGACTCAATCAAAGGACTTTATTTCCCCCGATGAAAGAACAAATGTGGTTCTCTAGATACCGGTCGCGAGTAATCACAACAATGAAATAGCAAATGTGGATCGCAAATATGAGATGAGAGAGCAAATGTCGGAGAAAATACAGTATGAACAATGTAGGAAAAGATGGAGCAATAAGGCCTTTGCGCTCGTTTATCACAACTATACATAGTCCTTTGTAGGATATCGGATAAAGAATTTATCGCCTAGAGAATATCCTGATTAGTTCCACCAGAATTCTCTTAGAAAGTTTTTTTGAGTGGACTAATTCCCGAGGAGAGACTGTGCATTCAACTTGCAGTCTGGAAGAGTTTCCTCTAGAGATTATCTTTTATTCTTCCATCAAGTCTGTCATACTTACACCTTCTCCCCTCAAAACAAAAACCATTTCGCTACACCTGATAACATACCTTTATATTTGTTTCATACTAATTTACTGTTTGCAGGCCTCGGGTTTCCCTCATATATGTGTAATAAATGTTTATACAATACCAAACCTACCCACTATCCTGTTCTCACTGTTCTAGTCTACTATCATTTACTGGACACAGTATTAAGATCCTTGTCTTGTTGGATTCGGCCTATACTGCTTGATAGAAATACAACTGAAGTGATTGCGTCATTAATAGGCTGAACTGCCCATGGCGGACTTCTGGTGTCGTGTATTGTGGTTCGCACTGTTGACCTGCCATTGAAACATCATTTTTTGATGATGCGTAGATGGCAGAGCGGATAGTGTGATTCGCTTGCATGGCTAGGCGGGGTTGTCTCACGGAAGGTCCAGTGTTCAAATCCTGGGTAAGCCACTCATGTCTGTTGTTTTTCTGTTGTCTGGTGTTCTACTTCTTTATTTCCTGCGAGTGCCTGATAACATACCTTTATATTTGTTTCATATTAATTTACTGTTTACAGGCCTCGGGTTTCCCTCATATATGTGTAATAAATGTTTATACAATACCAAACCTACCCACTATCCTGTTCTCACTGTTCTAGTCTACTATCATTTACTGGACACAGTATTAAGGTCCTTGTCTTGTTGGATTCGGCCTATACTGCTTGATAGAAATACAACAGAAGTGATTGCGTCATTAATAGGCTGAACTGCCCATGGCGGACTTCTAATGTCGTGTATTATGGTTCGCACTGTTGACCTGCCGTTGAAACATCATTTTTTGATGATGCGTAGATGGCAGGGCGGATAGTGTGATTCGCTTGCATGGCTAGGCAGGGTTGTCGCACGGAAGGTCCAGTGTTCAAATCCTGGGTAAGCCACTCATGTCTGTTGTTTTTCTGTTGTCTGGTGTTCTACTTCTTTATTTCCTGCGAGTGCCTGATAACATACCTTTATATTTGTTTAATATTAATCAGCTGAACTTTGAATGATACTGCGTTTTGTGTAAAAACGTCTTATTTGCTTTTGAGGTCTGTCATTCTTATATGTAGCATATTATAGCACGTATACATGGTTAGCGTGGAAGTAGTAGGGAATATGCTAGAGTGGCAGGCCATGCGGTCACACCTAGATAACAAATGAAGGAAGTTTGAGCGGTGTGCATGAATGTTGTTACTTTATGGTGGAATTTGGAATAATTGAGGGTTGCAGCGTCGTGATGAAAACAGAAGAAAGCAAGTACAGGATTCATAGACACGCTTGAAAATAAGAAAAACAATCAGCAAATAGATCAGAATATACACTAAGACACCCTAATATAACCAACAAATCCATGCACATAGTTAATGGTTGAAAGTAACGCCTTGCGTGCAATCGTACCAAAAACTTAATTAAAACAATAATGAATACAACTCACTTCAAAATGTTCACAATCTATCTTGGACACCATAACGTGCAGCTATCACTAAAAATTGGTTATCACCAATCTGTAAAGCGCGTTGTGTTACAAAACATTCCATTTTGATTCACAAAATCCAGTGATGACTATCACTACTTTAAAATTGGTGGGTCGGGAGATGGAATGAAACAGTGTAAATGTCTTCGGATAATAATTGATATTGATCCTTGTGGAGAAAGAATAATTAAAAGCCAACAAACGTTTAAATCAAAATTATTTTTTCTGGAAAATATTTTCTCCTATAAAAGATAAGCATAGAATATTTTGTAGGATGATAAAGTAGCTTAAATGACGTCAATGTATGACCTCAGGTCAATGTTTGCCAACAATGTAGATGGACTAAAAAAGTACTAAGGTGGAGATAGGAGCATACAATATACTGTAAATATACATACATTTCTGGACGTGTCACCATTTAAATGCTAGGGAGGTAATGTAGTCGTTTGTTTCTTTAATTATTTATTCAAGGGAAATAATGTAACCATTACACAAAAGCTAAATAAAAAAAGATTCTCATTCAGTTTTAATTGCATCTAGTTAAAAGCAAAAGTAAATAAAACAATGAACAGTGTGTTATGGTAACTTTAAGAAACAACGGTTACATTCTATTTGTGAATGTTGTTATTTGCTATTATTATTAAATATTAAAACAATGTTTAACTTGATGCATATGACGATGAAGTGAAAACATATTTGCTATGCTACTTTCAATGATAATTTTCAAAACAACGTACTGTATTCGTTATGATGTAAATTTATCGCTCAGCTCTGAAACGCGTTTTTCATCAATCCCTTGAGCATTACTGTATTACAAAACATCCCAAAATAACGTGTCTATGGCCAGCGCTGTTGTTTATACGCACGGACAATAATTATACCGAGGAAGAGAAACAGCTGTTACAGATAAACACAACTTCAAAGAAGTTTCTGTTTGGATGTATAACGACTTTTTACGCGATGTTCATAATTTAATGGTATGTCTTCCACATACAAAGAGATGTTTAATCCGCTAACTACTAACGTCGTGATCTAGAATGTGGGCTACATTGTAAAACCCGGACACCCTTAGATTAGTTATTGTTTTCTACTTTCCAGAATACATTTCTGTGTGCACTAGGTTAATTTATTTTAAATGTCCAAAAACTAGGTCACTTTAAACAGCACGTGAAAATTGCCATTGTTGCTGCAAAAACTCGTGGTTTTTGCAACACGCCCCACTAGTTCAAAAGGTGAAAAAGTGAGTTGAATTTCTTTTTGTTAGTAAGTCACTTTTAAAAACACTACTGATCTTTTCCACTGATAAATCAACTTTATTTGGTAATAAATTGTTTACACCTCGTTGCATTTAATTGGTCCATAGAGGATTTTTTCTTGGTGGCCCTTAACTTTTGTCCAGTAGTATAATTCAATCCATAAAAGTACTAGTAACCAATTAAATTAAAGAAACTGGTTATCTGTTTTTGCTTCTCGTTACAACCATGTTTATTATTCCTGTACTTAAATCATCTTATTTATTCTGCCTTTTGTCTGTCGTAAATAAAGATGGTTCACATCAGTTCATCACTATCATTGGTTCAGTCAATGTTGACATTTACACAACGCTTTAGTTATGTAAAGTGTTATTGTGATTTACTTCTCGTTTGTAAACAAACATATTCGTGGTACAGAAGGTCTTCGATATACGTCGCGCCGAAATACGTCGTTTCGCATATACGTCGTTGATATATATCGTATATTTTCGCACTTATGCCATTTGAACAGGAACGTACATGTGTATTTCCCTCCAATCTTCTCTTTCATCTTCTGTACTGAAATTCATAACTACATATAGCATATAACGTGTAAAACTATATACAGAATGTACAAAAAAAAGTATAGTTATAAGTATGTATTAACTACTTAATTCAAAAAGTCCATTTAACAAAACTGTACAGCCATTACTGTATACTGTAAATAATAATGTTAGAGAAAATATAATGAAATAAACATGTAAATAATAAATAAGTAGTAGAATTTGTTTTTTAAATCAACAACAAAGTAAATGACGTTAGATTATTTCTGACATAAAACACAGCCACAGAATCAACAGCTAGTCACAGAATCAACAGCTAGTCACAGAATCAACAGCTAGTCACAGAATCAACAGCTTGTCACAGAATCAACAGCTAGTCACAGAATCAACAGCTTGTCACAGAATCAACAGCTAGTCACAGAATCAACAGCTAGTCACAGAAACAGCAGAAACTTCAGCTACAGTTGTAGCAACTTCAAGTGCTGAGTAGCAGCAATTATAACAAGAAGAATAATGTAAAAATTAAATTATTTGTATGTTTTATTAATAATTTATTAGTGTATTTTTAAATTCTTATTTAGCAATTACAATAAATTATACTGTATTACAGTTTGGTGTACAATAAAATATTTATATGCCTATAGACTTCCATATAAAGTCAAATGTTTAAGTTGGTCTGGAACGTTTCTAGCACATAATATGAGTTCAGCGTTTCTCAAATTTTTGTTGTTGTCTCAGGACCACTTTACACTCTTAAACAATATTGAGTACCCTAAGAGGTTTTAACTATGTGTGTTATGTATATCGATATTTACCGTATTAGAAATCGTGCATATTTATAGCCTAAACTTACTACCTTAGAAACGTATTTTTAAAAAAAATAC
>JAMPIV010021268.1:0-5000 GCA_024509875.1 Oreohelix idahoensis | reverse complement strand
TGGCATGAATGAATAGGTGTCCTGATTCAACTACAAGGGAACCAGGAATCACAATCAATTTAAATTACAAGTTATGTACAGAATGTATTTAATATGAATATTGTAGTGACATATATTATTACAAATGTTCTATGTGTGTCAGTTGTGTAGTAGTAAAATGAGGTAATACTGGTTTTTGTTTTGTTCAAGCTCTGTTGGTATTTGTCATCATGACTTCAATAGTTTGTCTTTAGGGACTAGTATTGGAGATGTTCACAGTTCCTGATTTTAAGACAAGTAAATTCCCCTCTTAATGTTAATTTTACAAAGTCAGTTCAAGATGAGGGGACATAATGTTGAGCTCAGCTGGCCAAGTTAGCTTATCTGGCGTGATGGCGGCAGGAAAGGACTCCTCTGCTCGAATTCTCCTCCGGGCTCTGGAGACACCTCACTGATAGCTAAAAGGACCAAGGAGTATGCTGTCCGACACTGGATTCAGCAAAGCTCTGACTAGGTGCTGCTCAGTACCATCAAGACCACTGTCCCACAATTCATACGAATAAACACAGATACGTTGATTAGCAATGAATTCTGGCACAAACTGGCACAAATTCCCATCTGCTTATCTTCCAGGCTTTTATTTAGCCAAATATAAGCTGGCTTCAACGCACTGATGCTTTATCAATCTTATTTAAACAAGTGGTTTCGAACTAACGCTCCCAAGTGTGTATATCAGCGAGTCTGACCAATGAGCCCCGTTTCGACAAGTGTTTGAAAAAATGTTACCTTTCCCCGTTTCCCCTAACAACCAAGATAGTATTTATAGCCCGACCAATCGTGGTTAGGCTTTCATTTGTTGCGCTCCAATCAATTTGGAGTTTACATGGTAGGCTATTTCTGTAACGTAAATTTTTTTCAAACACGTTAAAAAAAAATCTTATGAGCAGAAATGATTTTATGCTGTCAGGCACCCCCAATATTTTATTTTGGGTATAATTTATTAATTCCTGGACTATTTGCGTAACGTTTTACATATTATTTGTCAGCAAGCCCTAAGGAACCCAAAAATACAAATTTAAAGGAGCTACGTGGCTGCATTCAAAATATGCACTTTCTTCTACCTCCTGTTTCGAAGATGTGCTGTCTGGGTACTGTTATGTTTTCAACCGTAAACCCATCTAATGTTATCTTTTCTAATAAGAGTTTTTTTATGATTTATAAACCTAACTCTGGGAAAGGGTAGTGTATTTTATCACTGTCCGTCTGAAAAAAAATTAGTGCATGTAGACTTACACGCGTGATGGCAGCATTTGTGTATCGCGCGACGCGTGTTGCATGCGTTCCTGATTTTCAGCCCTCCCCTCTCTCTTTATCCTTTTGTCCATCTGTTCGTTCGTTTTGGTAACGCAGTATAATTAATGTTAGGATTAATTTAGGTCATTACGCAGTACGTCTCAATGTTTTTCTTAGAAATGCAGCACACGTTTCATTGAAGAAGGCGGGTAATAATACAGTAAGCTTTTATATCAACGTGAAAGCGTTACAATTTGCAGACGAAGCAGAAAACAAGGGGGATTTCGAGTACATTCTTTGTGACAGCACTGTTATTTTCCCATTGCTCTTCTCTTTATTAATTTTATTTGTTAGGCTTTATATTTACCTAATAATTTATATATGTGGATTAGAATATTTCACGACACCTCCCCTCTTAAAACAGACATTATATGTCAGTCCTTTATTCTATATACACATAGAGAAATTTATTATTATTTCTGGGGTTTACGGTGATTCTCATCACACGGATGGCGGCTTAAAAAATCCGCTCCCAAATTGGTTTTTCCAGATATATACTCAATGCTAAAATTATATGGAGCCAGAAGTAAAGACCATCGGAGTAACCTAGAGTTCTCATGCTTAGCCTGTGCTAGAAACGATAAAGGTTTGTGATCTGTTTGCAACTTAAATGCCTTCCCATATAGATAAATATTGAATTTCTTTATTGCCCATATTACTGCAAGACATTCTTTTTCGCTAGTTGAGTAGTTGATTTCAGCTTTATTCAACTTTCTGCTAGCATATGCCACTGGGCTTAATTCCCCATCCAATGCATCTGTTTTCTGTAGTAGAGTTGCACCTAACCCAATATTACTTGCATCCGTCCTTACTATGAATTCTTGACTTAAGTCAGGTAATTTCAAAATGGGTTTACTTGTGAGCTTTTCCTTCAATTCTTGGTAAGTCATTTCACATTGTGGTGTCCATGTAATGCGATCTGGAAGTCCTTTACGTGTCAATTCAGTTAACGGTGCACATATGGAATTAAAGTTCTTGATATACTTCTGGTAGAAACCACATAATGAGACAAAGGATCTCACGTCCTTCTTGGTTTGTGGTCTCGGGGCTTTCTGTAGTTTTTTCTAAATTCTTTGGGTCAGGGGTCATATTTCCCTGATAAACTGTGTGTCCCAAAAATTCCAATTCTTTACATCCAACGCAACATTTGGTTGGACGGGCTGTTAAATTTGCCTCCTTCTTCAATCCAAATGGCAATCTATTAAACTCATAGTGTCCTTCTGAGGTACTAAAAGCTAGGTATGGTCTAACCTCAGGCTTTACTGGAATCTGATAGTATCCTTTACTCAGATCCACTTTTGAGAAATATTTAGCTTTATTTAGTCTGGCAAACAGCTGATTTGTATCCGGCAATGGATCCACCTGTCCTTCTGTAATAGCATTCAGTCTCCTGTAATCTATACAGAGTCTATGTTCTCCAGAGGGCTTCCTTAAGAGTACAACACCGGAACTATACGAAGACTCACTGTGCGAAATAATTCCTTCCTTCAACAGATAGTCTATCTCTTCCTTCAAAGCTTTCTCCTTAGCAAACGGAATCGAATATGGTTTCATACAGACAGGTGTGGGGTCTATCAGTTTCATATCATATTCCAATAGGTTTGTATGCCCTGGTCGGTCTGTTAACACCTCTGCATGATTATTTAGAACCTGTTGCACTCTCTCTTTCTGAGTTTTCGTTAAATGTGTACTGATTTTCACCTGTGCTGCTGTCTCACAGGGGTGTAATGGATATTCAAATGATGAAAGTGGTTCCTTTTTCATCTCCATGGCGATGGACAAGGTCAACAAGTGTGTCTCTTCCTGATGTTCTCTTTCCAAATATTTCTTCAGGAGATTCACATGATAGATTTTTTCTTTCCCCTTCATATCTATCTTATAATTTGTTCTAGACACCTTCTCTAAAACTGTATATGGACCCTGCCATCCAATTTGTAACTTATTCTGACTCCCAGGCAAAAGAAGCAGTACTTTCTCTCCCACAGCCAAATTTCTGTCTTTCGCCTTCCTGTTATAATAGGCAGCATGTTTCTTCCTGGCTTGTTTCAAATTTTCATTGGCAAGTTTCCAGCCAGTTTTCAACCGAGTGGTCAGCTCATTCACATATTGGTATGAAGATGTAATGTTTTCCTCTGCCTTTTCATCAGTCCACGTTCTTAACAAAGCTACATATGGACCTTTAATTGTGTGGACCTATTTGTCCATGCACCGGTATGGTCTCTTCCACTCGAAGCTTTATAGTGATGATTTTTCCTCCCAGAATTATCATTCACAAAACGACCGCTACCAATTTTTCTCTTGGGGCTTTCTCCCCACTTAAAATTCTTGATGAGAGATTTCCTCCCTACATCCTCTTCCTCCAGTTTGTTTAAGTCCGATTGAGTGATTTTCGGCTTATCCTGGGGTAAGACATCTTTTTGCACTCTCCGCATAGTGGCCATTGTAAAACAGTTAAGTGAAGCTTGTCCGTGAAAAGGGGCTTCCCATTCCATTTGGTCCACTTTATCAAATTTATTTTTCCTTTTATTGTTAGGCCTGATTTTGCCCCATGGCGTGTCCAGGTCCTGATCCATGTTCCCACTTGTGGGTGTTCCCTCATGTGCTATACTACACCTTTCTACAAAATTCTCAATGTCCCATCTTGCTTTGGGCCAATAATAATTGTGAGCCACCTTTTGAATGATGGTACCTATCTTCTCATGGTCCCCATCTGGTTTCACATGTAGTCTCCTTATTAAGTCTGCCCTATATCTTTTAGGAAGTACCAGCTGTCCGTGACCTTTGGATCTAGCTCCAGTCTTCCTATACATCAACTTGTTTTTCATGTAAAAATCTCCCTTGCCTGGAGTTGTATGACAAGTTGACAATTTTCTGAAACAAGGCTTGAGTGTTTTATCCCCAGCCTGTGCCTTCCTCATCTCTTCTGGAGTGGTATCTAACATAATATCCTCCTCCTGTCTTGAGGTCGACCTGACCTGAAGGGTTGCCATATACACAGGTTTCCTTCTGCAACGGTCAGTGTCATGATTGTCCATCTGACAATTCTTACACCACCTTTTTCCTTGGTTGAAAGATTTTCTTTCATTATATTTCCTTTCATCGAATTGTGGGAATTTATTTTTTATTGTCATACCGTGGCCTATCAAATTGGTGCTTACCTTTATTTGATCCTAAGGATCAAATTTATTAAAGTTCTGTGGTGCCCTAAAGTTATCCACCTGTTTCTTTTTATTACCTGTTACCTCTGCTTGAGCTGCTTGATACCTTTCAGCAACATTTAGCAACTCACCCAGCCTCTCTGCACCTTGTTCCATGAGAAACTTTCTCAGGTCTGGAGCCATGGACTCCTCTTAGTTGCTCTATAAGGACCATTTCCTTAAGATCTTGGGTTTTCCCCAGAGAAGTCCATTTCTCCAAGTATGTCTCTATTCGTGCAGAGAACTGGTGATAGGTTTCACCTGACAGTAGTTTAGCATTCCTAAATTTTTTTCCTGTAAAACTCTGCATTTTTTCATACCTTAACAAAAGAGCCTGCTTTAGCATGTCATAATTTTCCTGATCACCTCTGCTCATTTTTGCAAAAACTTCATAAGCTGCCCCACGAAGTCCCTGAGATAACTTTAAGCTCCACCTTTCTCTCTCTAACCCATACGTGGGTAGCTAATAGC